>JAADVN010000078.1:0-38358 GCA_023335535.1 Globisporangium spinosum
CACGAGCTCCTGATCGACAAACGCAACAGAGAAGAAGGCGCCAGCGTGTTGCTGTCGGTAGCGGATGTTGGCGTCCGAGGCGGCTTCGTCGGCCGGGTAGGAGGCTGCTTCGAGCGCCACGACGCGCTGGATGTCGTTCTCATGCGTGAGCGGCTGGAGGCGGAGGATGCTTGAAGACATTAGTGGCTGTTTGCTTCAGGAGCTTGGGAGCGTTGCTGCTAAAATGGAGGCGGTCGACCGCAGAGCTGCTCGCGCAATCCATTCACGTGGCTGCACATCCTCAAAAGTTACCATCACTCTTGCTTGTCAAAATGAATCCGAATGATGCGCTGGTTTGACAAGCAAGTGTGATTGGATGAGCACCAAAATGGTTCACATCAGATTTCGAAATAGTGCCCCCTGGAACTCGAACCCGGAGTTGAAGCTGTTGTTTGGTGTATGTGGATCTTGAGGATTCACACCATTGTCTGGATCCAAATGAGATCGGGAGGAGCTCCTTCATAATCAGCATCATGCATCACTGCTTCAATGTGTGTCTCTCTGAGTGTCCAATTGTGACTCCACCAAGTGTCCAGAACGGGTCTGATTCTGCTTGCTCCAAACTACAACCTCAGTTCAGTGGACGTGTTGTTGGATCGGCCATCACGAAACACACACACACAATGCAACTGCCACATTGTTTATTGGCAGTTGAGATCGCCCATTTGATGCTCATTCGATTCGATTTGGTGCCAGTTCTGAATGGGGGATCCTTTCGCCCTGAGACCCCCTCCCTCTCACACGCTTCACGTCTCTCTATGGACAGTACTGACTGGGGGAGCGAGTGAAGTGGATCCGCCATCCCCATCCTAGTTCCATCATGACATCATTGATGTTTTCTCAACGTTGAAGAGAGAAGTGGGGATTCATTAAGTAACTGACTTCCGGTTAGCTGACTCCATCATCCTTACAATTGTGATGCTAGGATGAGTTCAGCCAGCCGTCGCGTCATTGAAGAACGCGAAAGGCCGTGTGGACATGTTGGACCATCGTTCCAGGCAGGAAGTCGTTTTGGCTTTCGTTTGGACCCAATCTGCAGATGGCCGATTTGTTTTAGCGGAGTGCGAAATGTAGGACAGTACATGGTGCGCGTGTTCGATTGTTGGCGAGATGGGTACATTCCGAATCCAACAAGCACGAGCGACGTGACGACTTGATCTGGGCTTTGTGGCGAGCAATGCAACGACAGCAAATGCAGTGAGTGAGTGTGGGGATCCCCATGGCGTAACGATTTCGTTCTCGCTGGACAATGTGCGCGACACGCTTGAGGGACGACCGCAATTGTCTCGCGCGAAAGTGGATCCCATCCGAGAGATGCGGACCGACCGACGGACGGCGACGGCCCAAACTTTGGACAGACCGACAAAAATCGAAAGGCTCGAAAGAGCCGTCCACTAAACGCAAAAATTCGCGACGTGCATGCGTGCAAATAAGCAACTCACAAGGAGGAAGGATACAGGATTCTATTTCGCGCGCGTGTGGCCATTGTTCGCTTGTCTCATTCATTCAGTGTTCATTGCGAGTGGACAAGATGGGTCGCTTGCTTGCTTTCCACCTCGCACGCAGTGTAAAGACCGCATCGATGACCAGCAACCGCAGAAAGCGGAACGATCCTGACACACCGACAGTTATCGGTGGTGCTGATCGACCGCAATGATCCATCCATCCACCATCCAACGTCCAACCATCCATCCATCCATCGAACATTCGGGTCAGAGCGTTGCTCTGACTCGTGACAGGGGGTTGTCCGCACTTGTTGCTGATTGAGAAACTGGGGCGACATGTAAAATCAATGCTGGACGATTTCCACAGCAAGTTCAGTTCGATCCAGCGCAAGTGTCAACCCATGTTTCATGTTCGCTTACTCGCTTGCATGCAAGCGAGCAACTTTTCGTCATTTCTCCCACACCAGCTGGTTGCTCGGCAGAACGAATGAATTTTGAATTTTCTGAAGCCACCGCGCTGAAGCGTGCGCCAGCTGGTGGTGGTTGATCCGACCTCTTGGTGCAGGAAGCGGCCAACCAATCTCACTGATCGCCGCCCCTCCCCTTCTGATTACCAGGCTCTCCCTTGCAGGGGACCACTTGCTGGACCAAAGCCACACACAGAGGCGCTCGCAAACGAAAACCAGCTTGTTTCACCCCGAGCTGTGTCTGTCTGGACTGCTGCGAATCCTTGCGGTCGATTACTTATTGCTTGCTTGCTTGCTTGTTTGCTGGTGGTGAGCAGCGAAATCCATATGCTCATCAATTTGCGCAAGGAGGTTTGCGGACAAAGAATGCGGTCTCTCCCAGTTTGTGTTTGTGCGCGGCTTTTACAGAAGGCTTGCGATTTTAAAACTGAACTTGCGCCACTCGCTTGTGTGCAGTTCCTGCGCATCTCGGGGGTATTGCAGCTCTTGCGGGTGTGGCGTCGTAATACGCTCGCGGATACATACAGCTACTACGCTCTCTGCGAATGAGCAAGCTCTGAGCAGGTCTAATTAGTGTAGACCTGCTAGCTGCTTTGCAAGCTGCAGGGGAGCACTCGATAAACCGATTCAGTTTCCCAGGCAACACACACATTATCAAGTGCGCAATTTTTCATTTTTCGAAAATGAAATGTAGATTTTATCACGAACGCCGCGTTTTCACCTCAACAAGCGAGCAAACAGTTGCGAGTTGCATGTGTCAAACAACTCAAGTCGGATTCCGAAACGAGTTTCGCAGCTGCGAAATGTGTCGTCAGGTCGAGGAAAAGGGGAAGCTTCGAATGCGAGCTTCTCGAAGTTCTCTGTGGGAGAGAGCGCGGCGCGCATCCTCCTCCTTTGGATCGTAAAAATCCGGACATCCCCCCCTCTCACTTCAACATCATTTCCAGCAAAAAGGTAAAAATCCAAACCAGAGCAACAACAGATCGAGTTCGGGTTTGTTTGTTGGCTGTAAGCAATGTCAGCCTCTTCTTTCAAATGTAAAAGGTCTGCTTGTTGCCTCTTTGGGTTTGGATTCACTCCTGCGAACGGTGGTCAACAATTCGCTCAAATGAATACAAGGGATCGACTGTTGTTGTCAAGTTGATCATCAGATTGTACGCAGCCCACGATAAATAAAGTGCTTTGCCTACAAAAGAGAGAGAAAACAGAATGCACATCGTCAGCGAAAAAAAATAAGCGATCGATCGATCAGATTGTTTGCATCTACGGTATTGATGGCGTAATGACGCCAACGAGTCCGTCACTGCATCACACGATATGCACCGAGTCCAATATCTCGCATTGCTTGCTGCCCATTACTGTCAAATCAGCAATGGACAGGAATGCGAAGACTCGAGGGTTTTGTCAACCTCGTTCCACTTTTTTTCTTTGCGAAGGTTTCGTTTTTCAAATCAATTCTGAATTCTGATTTGCTCAGTTCTGACATTCGCCCAACGTTTCTAAAAATTATGTACCTATTGCAAAATCCTCACAGGTCAGCGCACGACCTGATTTCCCGCGCAAAAATTCAAACAAGTTTTTGGGAGTGCTGCCAGTCAATTGATTTTTTTCGCCGCCATTACGCTCAGCGCAGCTGCCAATTTAGGTGAATCCTGATCTCCCGTGCGTTGCTAATTATAATGAAAAGTGAAATTCCAAGAATCAAGGACAGCAAGCGCTCTCTCTCTTGTTGCATGTGTGAGTGTGAGTGGCCGGATCCGCTAACTAGGGTTTGCTTGGCTTATTCGCGCCTTTCAACCCCTTCCCTTTGGTTGTTTTTTGCTTTTTGGCTTTGCGTGGGTGGGTAGGTGGTTTTGACACTCTCACAATGCGGCGATATATCAGAAATAGGCGGCCGCCCACTTTTTCAAAAGCTCCATCCAAAGCTTGATGCGTGATTTGAAATCCATGATCCCTCTTGGGGTCTTCCCCTTCCCGCCACCCTTTGGGCCAATATCCCATCCCGCGTTGGCCAATCTCCGGCGACAGGAGCCTAGCCTGACCAATCCCCGTCCAGCCCTATCCCTTCCCCCATCCTCGAAATTGTAACTATCACTCCCTTGCTTTGTTTGCATCCGCGTCGCATCCTGATCCGATGAATAAGACACCCAGGTCCTCTCTCTCTCTCTCTCTCTCTCTCTGGACCAAAATCAAACCCAGCCCAGCACAGCCAGCCGCTCGGACCACCCGCGTCCAGCGCGACCGAGCCAACCTACAGCCTACTGTGTGTGTGAGGCAAGCCAGCGAGGAGTCCGCCTGCGTTTGGTTCCGCCTCCTCCTCTGCCAGCTGCTGCTCGACCATTTGTCATTCCCCATTTGGCAGCGTCCCACACACAACACTCAAGCCAATCCGACGGACACTGGGCGATCTTTCCCCCATTGAGCCATCGCCCTTTCTCGCCTTGCCACAGTCGCCTCGCCTCACGCTTCACGCCGCATTCCCAACCCATCCATCCACACATCCCACCAGACCAAGCAACAACATGCTCGCGCCGAACAACGACTTTGGCTACTCGCCGGCAGCGTCGCACCACGGCTATGAGCACCACGTCTCGCACCACCAGCAGCAGCAGGCGCAGCACCACCACGGCATCCAGCACCACCACGAGCGCCCCAAGATCTACGGCCTCGACTCGCACCATCCGGGCATGCACGGGTTGCTCAACCACCACGTGGGCAACGGCAGCGGCAATGGCATGCACGACTACCAGCAAATGGTGCACGGCACGCCGCAGCACCACAGCATGACACCGGTGCAGCAGCAGCATCACCAGCAGCAGCAGCAGCACCATCAGGGCGAGTTCGACCACGAGCCGCTCATGATGAACATGCACAACCCAGCGGCGCACTACTACCCGCCAATGGGTGCGCAGATGCTGCACGTGTCGGCTGACTACCCGCCACAGGCACCGTCCGTGGCTGCCTCGACGCCGTCCTCGGGCTCCAAGCGCTCGCGGGAGGAGCTCAACATGAAGGAGAAGAAGCGCATGTTCAAGCTGAATGACCGCATCAACCAGCTCAAGGACATGCTGGATGAGGCGGGCGTCCAGTGCAAGAAGAATAAGCAGTCGATCCTCGACAACACGGCGCACTACGTGAGCATGCTGCGCAGCAACCTGCTCATCGCGCAGCAGAAGGCGGAGCGCGCAGAGAAGCAGGCGGAGATCTTCCGCTCACAGGCACAGAAGAACGGCGCTGGCGGCGCGGACTTGGTGTTCAAGCGCTGCTTCGACCAGTCGTCGACCGCGCGCCTTGTCATGGACCTGGCGATGCAGCCTGTAACTTATAACCACGCGTTCCTCAGTCACACGGGGCTGAACGAGCAGAGCATCAAGAAGAAGGACATGCTGCGCCAGTACATCTGCCTTGACAACACCAAGCTGGACAGCATCATGAAGAGCACGACTGAGCACCTCAAGGTCACGAGTGCGATCGTCCAGGCGCGCACGGCACACGGCGACTCCACGCTGACGCTCATGGCGTCGGTGATCACGGACGAGTTCGGCAAGGCCATGAACGTCGAGTTCAGTCTGATCCCGTTCGAGATCTCGTCCGAGCTGTCCCCACAGCCGACGTATCACACGATGATGACGAAGCGCGAGATCCAGGAGTCGAGTCCGTCGGGCGTCTCGGAGCTTCCGCTTTAAACGGCAAGGCTGGACCCAACGGTTGCTCTTGTAACATATATAATATTTCCTCCGCGAGGTCGACCGAACTGCAGCACTTAGAGCCATGCAGCCAATAGCTCGGACGCCTCGTAGACACCACCAACCAACCAACCAACACTGCCAAATTACAGCGTATGTATAATCTCAACCACCACCAGAAAAAACAGCAACAATCAATACACACACCATCCTCACTAATCAAAGGCATTTGTTCACTTGGATTTGTATCTCATCGCATCAGTCATCTGTATTTGCTTTTTCAATCGACGACAGTAAAGTTCACGTCTAAAGGGCAAATCCCAAGAGGCGTTGGCTCCATGAGCAAGCGCACCACAACAGCAACGACAAACACAGGTGCTGTGATTAATTTGCTCGTGCTTTGTGTTGGTTGCTCATGTTTCCATGCTTTGACGCGAAAGCGGCGTCTGGTAATCCCCCATTTGTACACTCAACTCGGACAGACAGACAGATAGATGGGTTGGCGTGAAGTGAAGCAAAGGATGACAGCGTTTGCTCCATCATCTTCATTTGGCTGCTTGCTCCATCATCAAACAGACGTCTCGCTCGCTCACTCGCTCCATCACGAAGAGTTGGCCCCCGAATTGACAGGACGTTGATTGATTATCAGCTCCAAGGCGACCACTCTCCAATCGATCAATCCCCATTTGGTCCGGCTCATTCATTCATTCATCGTCGTCGCCGCTTCTTCCCTCCGAATGTCCAATCAGTCGGAGCCGGAGCTGGAGTTTCGCTGCCACCAGATGGCGGAGCGGGTCGGATCAAAATGGAAACTCTGGAAGCCTGGGGTGGCCAACTCCTGCTGCGTCCAAGGGGCATGGCAGATGGTTTTTGGCTCTGGGGATGGTGCTGCTGGTGATCACACACGACGACCGCACGAGAGCTGCCGGTAAACTGAAACCAGACAGAAACACATGGGCGTTGTCCCGCCATCACCATCGCCATCGCCGCCGAGAAGAAGCAATTTCGCTGCTAGAACCAGCCAGCACCATGATCTTGTAAATGGCTCGACACAATGGCCACTTGTGTCGGAGGGGGGTACTATTTTCTGAAGCACTGCCCAGATTTTATGTGTGGTGGTGATGGTGGCATTACTGCGCCGCAGACCTACTTGTCATACAGTACTCGGCGCAAACGTCATCCTTCTTGGTTGTCTATTGGCAACAGCACAAAGCAAGCAAGCAAGCGGTGCAAAGTGCCGAGCAAGGGATCCTCTTCTGCTAAACACGTTTGCACACAAAACAAACAGCAAACAAGGTTGTCTGTCGCGTTGTCATCTGGCGCGACGAGGATCCAAAAGGAGCGAGAGACAGTACTTGCTGTCACATTGCAGAAAGAGCCGGAGCGAACGACAGAAGAGCCAGGGGAATCCGGCCCATCACCCAATCTTCTCATGGCTGGGTGATTGGATAAATGACTTGAACATGAACAGGCCATGTCGTTGCCCTTTTTAAGGGTGATTGCGATGGCGCAAGGTGATGGCGTTGGATAGGCCCATCCATCAGCCAGCTACAGCAGCACGCGCGTCCATGCGTCCGCCGCCACCGTCATCAGCTCTCGCGATCTTTACGAGTGGTTTGATTACAGAGCTCTCCGCGCCATCCAGCTATCATGCGTCTGTGTGGTGGTCTTGGGCAAGTGACGACTTGCATCTTGATCAGCAGGGCTCATGCCTCGCGTTCTTTCTGCTTCGTCGTCACGTGTGTCCAAAAGCAAATGATGAAGATGGATCCACAGACGAAAGACAGATCGCCTTTGCGTATCCATCCGCTGTGCTGCTTATATTTTAATTATTCGTGCATGTGTGTGTGTATGTGTGAGTCTTTCTGTGGGAAGGACGCCTGGCGTATGTGTCTGGAAGTGGTCCGCACCTCGGCTTTACTGGTCTTTTTTGCGGTCCTGTGACTGCGTCCCAGGATCAGAAGTGCCGCTGCTGAGCGCGCCGCGCATCGGGTCTTTCGTATAGTACAGGTTGAGCGCGACGTCCTTGGACACGTGCAGCGTCTGCCACGCGAGTCCAGCGCACGTCGAGAGTATGGATCTGCCCATAGTCGCCGATGATGACGCTGCTGCCGCTACCGAAAGATCTTCGCTGGAGGACGCGGTGGCGTTGCGATTCACCTCGTGGACTTCTTCTCTTGCCATCCCCGGGATGTCTTCGAGCGCATCCAGTGGCGTATCGCTCGCGTCCATCGCACTATTCATGACCCTTTCGACCTCGGTGTGTAGCGCAATGCGCTTCTTCTTCGCGTCGCGCCTTCGGCTCTCGAGCTGCGCTTTGGTCTGCTCAAAAGCACGATTGTATGGTACCATACACACAGACATTTGTAAGTATGGATTGGCGCATTTCAATGTCCAAGGTGGCGCACATACAGATGCAACAATGCAAACATACCTTGGCGATCGCGAGCCCAATGAGACTCCCAGCCATCATCGCAGGTAGGATCATGAGAAAGCCCATGAGCGGCTGGCCGAACAGCAGCAGCATCTGCAGCCCAAAGCACCAGCCCACGAGCGCGCCGATCATGCCAGCGAACAGCGCCAGGTACAGCACGCGGTTGCTCATCTGCAGCTCCCAGTCGCGCTCTTCGCGCACGCGCGTGAGCTCCGCCTCTGCGTGCAGTCGCAGCCGCTCGGCGTTCAGCGCACGGCGCTCAAATTTCTTCTCGACCTCCGCGCGCAGCTCGTGCAGCTGCTTCTGCAGCTCCTTGGTGACGGCGATGGCCGCGTCGCGCTGCGCCGTGAGCTCTTCCTCCATATCCATTGCTAAGCGTGGTGTGCTGTGGATCTATGAGCTGAAGTAGCACCCAAGCAAAGGCAAAATGCGAGCCAGCCTGATTCTTGCTGTTTTACAATTAAGGTGGCGCACACTAAATGCGGATTCTCCGCTGTGAACTGCGCGGCTGATGAATGCGGGTCATCGCACTTGGATTGGGTGACAGTGTTCACAATTAATACCCAGTGAGCTGGAGTTGAAAGGATCGCGAGTATGGCGACGGTTGTGTACTGGCCGCAACGCGCATGCGATGCCCCAACAGCACAGCTGCATGACACAACCATAAAGAAGTACGCGCTCGTGGGCTTCCGCGTGAGCGAGCGCACGTTCTGCGTCGTGAAGCTCTTGCCAGGTGCGTCATTCCATTGCGGCAGTCGTTCATTCGTCGACTATATTTTGTCTAACGTGTGTGGGTGTGGCGCTTGCTATGGTGAACTCAATGGATTCCAGATGACAGCGATCTGCAAGACCGCGTGAAGGAGAGCGACGGCATGGATGTGATAGGCGAGGCGGTGGCGGTGTCCGCTGAGCAGCACGATAATTATCGCAATGGTTTGAACAAATTGACGACAACAACAGCAGCAGCAACATCATCAGCACAGATAACGCCTGTTTGCGACGGCTTGAAGGAGTCTCAGGAGAAAATCTTCTTGCGCGTGCACCTGGTCGTCCCTATCAACGAAAAGAACAAACAGCTGATGAGCTGGATGACGAACAATCGCAAGGTAATGCCCACCCCAGCTGTTGTGTACGTCGATGGTGGCGCAGATGACGATCAGCAACGCGATCCAAGCAGCGCCATCCGGCACTGCAATGTGGTGTTTTATGACGCTCAAATCGCTGCGAAAGGCTGTTTGGCGCGCTGCGCGCACACGCTTTCCCATGGATCCGCGTTCCACGCGCCATTGACGCAGGTACGTTTTGTTGACAGCTTGCGCTTTTTTCATTTGTTGACAGCGTGCTGTTGTTGGTACTGATGCTAGCATGGGTCTCTGTATATGCGCAATAGATCGACAGCTATTTTGTACAGCATCTGGAGCAAGGAGAAGCTCACACGTGCAGCAAAACACAGCCGACGCGTTCAGGAATTCGCGGATTGATCGAGTTCATCGGCTTCTACTCGATCTTCCTGCCTTCCACGCTCTTGATGCGAGTGTCTGCGGCTGTCAACGACGCTGTTGCTGCCAAGTTGCCAGCGTCGTTACCGGGCGTTGGAGGCAAGTCTGCCAAGGTGAGATACGTCCATTTGCTGAACTATTCTAACATCCCTTGAGTTTGCTAATCTCATGCAACTTTGGTTTAGGACGGCTCCCGGTTCCTTGAGCTGCTGAGTTTCCACTTGCACTCGCTGGCGCGACTCCCAAGTGTTGTGCGTAGCCACTACTTGCTTTCAAAGAGCCGTCGGACCACAGATGAAGAAGGTTGGGATCGTTCAATGCGCTCCCAGCAGCTTTGGCATGAGCCAAGTATTAACTGTGTCGTAATTCAATTGATATGTTGAAGCGGCGGAAGCGATCGATGCGTGGAATTACGGCTGTTACGTGGTGATGGACGCTGTTGTTGGTCGCCTCCTGGCTGGATATGTCTTCCAGATCCTTGTCGCCCAGCTTCAGGCTCAAGAACTGTAAGTGTTCTTGGCTCTCATCATGGAGGATATGCATGGGATACTTGGTGTACTCTGACTTGCGTGTTTACATGTCTGCTTGTGTTGAAGGTCGCCAGCAGCGTTCTTGGAGATCCTTCGCTCAAACGTGGTGTGGCTCATGGGTGCTCCAGCAGGATTTAAAGTGAGGCTGCAGCTTGCGCTTGCACAACAGATATATTCTGACCGCAGCGCTTAACATTGTTTTTTTCTTGTTATTTTTTGTGTGCAACAGCTCAATGCACCGCTCGCTTCGATCCTTGGGAATGGGATCCTGCTTTGGTTTGATCTGTGGGAGTATGGTTTGTCGCTGCTAATCGGCAGTGACGCTCCATGGAGTTGGGTTCTGCAGAGCTCCTGGGCAACTGGCGCGTTCAATTTGTGCTGGAGAAACATGGGGGCGACTCTGCAGTTGACGCTGTTGGCAGACACGCTCGTGTTCTTCACGTGGAACTCGTACTGGGTCTACCAGTACTTTACTAAGCTCAACATGCTGCAGTTCGGGCTCTTCTCGTCCCTTTGGAAGCTCTTCCTTGGCAAAAAGAACAACGTTTTGCGCAAGCGTGTGGATTCCTGCGAGTACGACGTCAGCCAGGTACGAATGCTGAATATGGTGTCTCTCTGCGATGTTATTTGTGTAACTGACCGAATTGTGCTTTCTGTTTGCTGTAGCTCTTGCTGGGGACGCTGCTGTTCACCATTTTGTTCTTCATCGTGACGACCAACATGGTGTTCTTCGTGTACTTTGGTCTCGTGCGGCTTAGCATCTTCGTAATGCAAGCCACGCTCTGGTTCCCTGTCGTGTGTCTGCGCACCCTCCCCGTTGCGTCACTCCTCTACCGGTGGTGGAATCCCACCTTCTTCGTTGCGGGAGTGCAACTTGAAGCACGAAACGAGTTGGCATCGCCAACGAAGACGCTCGAGATCCACGACATTGGCGTCGGAAAGAAGCGACAAAGTGATGCAGAAGCTCAGCAGCGAATCTGTGAGATCACAGCTCGCGCAAATCAAGATCACGACGACAGTGAAACGCTGCGAGATAGAGGCCCGAGAAACGCGTACTTCCAAGTGGTGCCGATCGCAGCAAGTGCTTCGTCGCTGCTTTCGAGGTAAGAGCTTGCTCTTTGCTTTCGAAACGTGCCAGTATGGTATGACTGAAATCTGCCGTGTCTGTTCTTTGTTTTTAGGTTGCACCACTACGTCAAGGCATTGTCGACGCACTATTCTCTCAGTGCAGTTCTGCGCTCCTGGCTCTTCGGAAGCCACATCTCGCCGATCCCACTCACAATCCTGTTTGACAGTCCTGCTGCTGCTTATGAGAGTGACAACAGTGGTGTAACCATCCGTTCGTCAACAGCTTCCAGTCCAGTCTCCCTTTCAACGAAGAAGAATCTGTGAGATGGCTTTATCTGAGGGTTGCTTCGTGATGCAGGAATAGCATTTGCACAAGCATCTCGCTCAATCTAGAGGAGATCGACACACGTTCTGAAGAGATTTTCAGTGGTCAAAGATCGTTCACTGCAGGGAGGAAGAAGCTCACAAAGGCATCGTTCTGGTCAAGAGTACACGGAATCACGGCAAAGGATACACGACTTGATGAACGCGCGATTACTACTCACAGTTGGAGAGCTATCAATGTGTAAAGCTCGCTTTCAAGTGTAAAATTGCACGAGCGATCTTCACGTCGTCATGTCTTGTGGTTGGCTGGCTGGCAGTTTTCTTTTTGGTTGGCACAATCTGAAGTGTTTGACAGTGAACCCACAAAAGCGGAATAAAACCCTTTTGGTTTCCTACTGCCTCTTTGAAATCGCAAAATAGCATTTCGACAATCTATGTGAGATAACATTCCAATATATCAATCCGGAATAGCCTCGATATCTGTTATGAGAGGTTTCGCACTGCCAGCGTGTGATGCGCTGTCAAAAGCACAGTGGGAGGAGAGCCACGTGCCATTCCCTCCGTGCCATTCCCTCTGTGCCATTCGTTTCGCGTGTTTCTTTGTGTGACGCTCTACGACGCACCTGCTCTTCTTGAGTGCGATTGCAGTTCTCCCATTTACGCAGCACCCACCGCGACGCAGGTTTGGATCCTGCCAATATCGTTCACTTCAACTCGTTTACATACTCTTGGCAACACCTGTCCAAACAGATGAAGTATCGAATCTGTTGATTCGATAAAGGGAAAATTCCAAAAGGTGACTCAAATCATGAAGATTCTGCAAAAAGTGACTCAATCTGTTTTAAAGAGGTTTCCCAGACACTTGGCGTGTGATAAAATAGAAGTCTAATGACACAGACTGATATATATTTATAGAACATATGACACTTGCTATCCTACAGCGCTGTTGTAGCTTAGTGGTAGAGCGCCTGATACATAATCAGAAGGCCGGTGGTTCGATCCCACCCAACAGCGTCATTTCAGTCTGAATCCTCCCATACAACCTAGAACTGCGAAAGCGACCGTGCCGTGTGAAGTGTGAGTCAGGCTAGCCGCCAGTGCGCTGAGTCCAAATGGCAGAACCTCCTTCCGGAAAAGATTCGATGTCCACGGTATCTACAATCTACAACCGCAGCAGACCTAGGCGCACAGAGGCTAGCCACATCACTAAACATTTGCATATATGCGGGGGTACGAACGTGTTGATAATCTTTGGTGCTACATGTGTCTGCATGTGGCGTTATTGTGGCCATCTATCTTTCCACACTGTCTGCAGCGATAAACAGCTTGAGACCTCGCCTTCCCTCTTGACTTGAACCTTCGCTTTCTGGGACGCCGGACTCGCGCGTACAGTGGGGAGAGCAGTAAACTTTCGTCAGCCGCCAACGCTTCCTCAGAAGGCAGTCGGATTGGTCGAAGATGCTCGCCGTACGCTGCCGTTGTGTAGCAGGCGGTGAACATCGACATTGCAGAGCTGTTTTTGCCAGCTGCATGTAGAGTGGCGAGCAAATGCGCGCACGGGAGATCGAATTGAGTCCACGTTGGGCACAGGCAGCTGGGGATAACCACATTCACTTCCAAGTTCGTCTCGAGCGTCGAGGAGAGATGAGACACATAGCACACGTTGATCGAGGAGTATGCGGCCGAGTAGCTCTGGATCTTTTGCATCTCCTACTGGAGCTTCGCTTCAGCTTTCGGAGTCACTAGACGACCGCTTTCCGCCCACACAACCGACTGCTGGAGCCGCTTGAAGCACTCCCCCACCATTATCTTGCTGTAAGCGCGGAAGTATTCGTATGGGAGGAGTTTCCGCGGTTTGAGTTCAGTGAGTGCGCTTGCTCGCTCTCGACAAAGTTAGCCATGCGCCAACCGTACAGCGGAGTGCTGAGTAGCGCGGAAACAACGACCATTGATTGGAACTCAGCACTCTCAAATATTGGACGGCCGGTGTATTCACCTCTGCAAGCTGATTGAGGTTGAACACGAAGGCTGCTTCAGTCTTCGCCGCCTGAGCACCCCACACGAACGCTTCCTGCGAGACTTGGAGTTTAATCGTCTTGTTTGCTCACATGCTCCCTGAAGAGTAAGCGAAAATGCGTGTTAGAGAGCGGATATTTAGTGCGAACCATTCGTGACAGTGGTATCTGACCGGCGATGTGAGAGTACAGAAGTGAACGCGGACGCTTAGCGCCGCCGCAGTAGTCACAATTCCAGCGTGCCGATCGCTGAAGACAGGGACGCTGGTAAGCTGGTACTCTCTCCCAAGCAGTACCCCCAAAGAACCACTTGTAGTTGGCGGAGTTCTCTGACAGCGCGAGCGCGACTGCAGCAACCTTGTTTTCCATGTTTCCGTCTTGAGCAACGAGAATGATTTGCACCCCGTTATAGTTTCTGTGCTTCATGTGGGCGGCGTCGACACCGAGCACTTGCTGTCCATTCTGGAAGAGTTGTGAGTCCATCGCAACGATTGCTTTCTCGAACCTGCCGTCTGCGTCTAGGTGTAGCTCCGTCCACAAGTTTCGATTGATTACGGAGAGTTCGTTCAGAAAGCTCAGTAGTAGGCGAATCGACCGCGCGCCTTCAGCAAAGACCTCCGGCAGCACATCCTTCTTTGCTCATCGGACGAGCGACTTGCCACACTGAACGTCATCTTGTAGTCTGAGCTGGTCTGCTAGGGTCGATGCCGACACAGAGTTGTCGGCTGCGACGGATGCTTTCAGTACTGAGCTGGCAGCAATCTAGCGTTGTGTGGGTTTCGGAACCCCTGTACAATGCGCTCGAGACATCCGGTCGTCACGTTCCACGACGGCTCCTTCTGCTTGCGCTGAGTTCTTGACGCATTCGCAAACACGTGCAACGTGGGCGCGAGCAGCTATATCTCTTGAACGTTCCCCCTTTGATGGACACCACAGCTCGTTTGCCTTGCCTCAGAGCCACGTCTTGGATTGCGGCAGTCGTCTCCTTGCTTGACACCCAGCTCCGTGACTTCAGGTCATGCAGAAGCTCCATCATCTTCTGTGCAGGGGCGTCCGAGGAAGGCTGAAGATGAAACTAACTCATCTGTTGCGCCTCGTGGACAGGGACAAGCCTCTGTGGGGGGGGGGTTCTACTGTGAGCACAATCTCCCTCATACTGTGTCGTTAGCCTTCTATTTTATCACACGCCAAGTGTCTGAGAAACCTCTTTAAAAAAATTGAGTCATTTTTTGCAGAAATTTCATGATTTAAATCACCTTTTGGAACTTTCCCATTCGATAAAACCCACTGTTGTACTGTATGAGGCAAGCAATCAGCCACATCCAACAGCCATTTCGTCAAAACCGAAAAGCTCCATTTTACCAAATTAGCAGTTACAGAAACTGACAATAGATGAAACCGCTCCGCTCCTCTTGCTTCACTCTCGCGGCTGATGATCCGTGCGTTTCGCTGCTGTGAAGATACAGTACGCCAGTGCAAACTTGAAAGGTTCTGTGAGCCAAATCGAATTGGAGGGGGTTTTGCACTTGTACGAATATTTCCACGCGAGTCAAATCGAGTTGGAGAGGGTTTCGCACTTGTACGAATCGCTTTAGTCATCGCAACGTCGTGGACCATCTGCCATCTGGCACGAAAGATTGATGAGCGAAAAGGGTTAGCTCTGTTCAGTATATTTAAAATGAGAGGTTTTTCAGCTTGTTTCGATCCTGCATACATGCTGCGACCTGTTACATTTTATGAAATTTCCTTGTGGTGTGGGCCGTTTGAAAACTGCATTTCGCTTACTACAACCCGCAAAATGTAACCTCTACAAAATATATATCCTGGCAAATTAGTTTGATACAATCCCACACTGGTTGTTTGTAAGCTTGGCGTCAATCATGATGTCACGAACCAAACAGGCAAGCCACGCGCGCGGGTCTCTCTTCACCCATCCGCTTTTCCTCCCCATACAAAAATCCATACAAACGCCCTTCCACGCACATCCAAAGCAAAAGCAACCAGCGCACGACGAAGAGAGCGCGCCGCCGCCGCGTGCGTTTCCCACTCACTCCCCCATTTCCCTCAGACGACCGAGAGCTTCGGAGTTTCCCAGTCGATCTTTACACGCATCAGGCAACAAGCAGGCAGGCAGGCAGCAGAGACAAGCAACATGGCCGGCATCGCAGAGGAGCAGCAGACGCTGACGCAGCGCAAGGCGGTGGCCCCAGCGGCGGAGCAGGCGCAGGGAACGGAGACCTCCGTTGCCGAGGAGGACACGGACCTGCTCGTGGAGAAGGACCCGACGCCGTCGTTCAAGTGGGCCGAGGTGGTCTGGTACAACGTGTTCGTGCTGGCGCTCTGGCACGTCGGCGCGCTCTACGCGATGGTCGCGGTCATGCCGTACTGCTCGTGGAAGGAGATTGCGGTGCAGTGGATCGTGTTCTGGTGGTTCTCGGGTCTTGGCATCACCGCCGGCGCACACCGCCTGTGGGCGCACCGCTCGTACAAGGCGACGGCTCCGCTGCGCGCGTTCCTCATGCTCTGCAACTCGATGGCGTTCCAGGGAAGCATCTTTGAGTGGTCGCGCGACCACCGTGTGCACCACAAGGGCTCGGACACGACGGCAGACCCGCACAACTCGAGCCGCGGCTTCTTCTTCGCGCACATGGGCTGGGTCATGGTGCGCAAGCACGCGAACGTGACGGCGGCCGGCAAGAAGCTCAATTTTGCCGACCTGTTGGAGGACCCGCTCGTGCGCTTCCAGAAGAACTACTACATCTCGACCGTGCTGCTCATGTGCTACGGCTTTCCGACGCTCGTGGGCTACTTGATGGGCAACGCCTGGACGGGGTTCATCGTGGGCGGCGTCTTCCGCCACGTGTGGGTGCTCCACATGACGTGGTGCGTCAACAGCGTGGCCCACTTCTTCGGCTACAAGCCGTACGACCGCAACATCCGCGCCGTGGAGAACATCTTTGTGAGCATCGGCGCGATCGGCGAGGGCTACCACAACTACCACCACAAGTACCCGGCGGACTACGCGACGAGCGAGTGGGGTATCACCTCGGGCCACTGGAACCCAACCAAGCTCTTCATCGACATGTGCGCGGCCGTGGGTCTCGCCTCAGACCTCAAGCGCAGCCGAACAGCCGCGGCCACGCGCGAGCGCCTTGCCATCAAGATGCACGAGGAGATGCTCAAGCAGGGCGTGGCGCAGCAGTTCTCGTTCTTTGACCGGATCGTGGGCCGTCTGTTCTTCGGCCGCTCGGAGGAGCAGCTCTTCTAAGGCGTGCCGTAACGACGCCTGTCATAAAGGGCAAAGGAGACAAAATGTGATATACAAAACGTGTGTGTGATGTGTGGATGGTGATGCTGGTGCGCTTCTGAGGCTTCATGAGGCTCCATGCAGAAAGTCGCGCGAAACCAGCCGTCGGAGGAGAGATGTAGGAATCAAGAGGGAAACCATAACCCCCTAAGAATATAAAGGCAACATGAGAAACATTCGTGTCAAGCGCACTTTTGCTTTTGTACCAAGTAAACACTCGGACGCATTGATTCACTTGATCCAGGGTAAACATTTGGACGCGTTGATTCGCAGGATCCGTGGCTGAGGCGCGAGTGAATAGAGAGCGCGTGAGACACCCTCACATGGGTGGAAAAATGGTCAATTTGCGCGATGGCACGATCAGGAACAAGATACAATTGAGAGAGCCAAGCGGATGGGTCCACATCAAACACAACACGATCGACGCTCACTCTCATTTGGAGCCAAAGAGATGCGAGGCTGAGAACTTTGTTCATTGTCGCGCTTCATGTGTCTGCGTGTGGCTCATGACACCTCATGACACATCAGCAGCCAGGAGGCAAAGTAGTTTATTTCTTTCAAATACATAACGAGCTAGCTCTTCGACGACAACAGCGAAGATCATTTGTGTTTAGAGCCGGCTGGCACCACCATCTCATGGCCACCGATTAAATCGCCTCATCGCGCGCATGGCAAGATTCAGCAGCAAACCCTCTCAAACTCGTTCGCTGGCAGTTTTTCCCACAAAATAAATGCTCATTAGAATGTTATTTCAATTTTCATTGTGTAATTCCTATCCTTCCATCCGCACGTTTAATCGATCAGTATTCACACAAATACAGCATTATGACGCAGAATGACGTGTCAAACCTCCGCCAGACTTCAAGAGCGCGACCAGAAAAAAGACACAAAACCAAAGCTCGCTCGCGAAGGGGCTGCAGCACTGCAATTGCAGCAGTGCCATTCTATTCTATTGCGTCTTGCCCAATCGCTTTCAAACGGAGCACAACTTGGCTGATGCAGCCCACACATGCCGAACTGACAGATAGTGAAGCCATCTCCCGCAAAAGATCTAATGGCTCGTCTCATGCCAGCTGGAACAACGCAAGTCCCCAAATCACCCAATGGTTCTCGCTTACTCGATGGCTACACTTGTAAACTTCACAGCATCACACATGCACACGCACCACTGCTCTTGGGCCATGAAGAGCATTTCAAGACAAGCAGGCGACTTGCGTTGTTGGAGGTGGGGAGGGGTATACATACCTGTATGGCAAAGCGTATCACGCACGGAGGCGATGGATGCCTCACCAACACTCCATCATGTGAAGAATGACCACTTCAGAGTACATACGATAATACGATGGATTGGTAATTTTTCCAGTAGCTCTTCGTCGATGGCGAGGCGTCGTGATTCTACGAGGAGCAAGGAAATCAAAGCTAACAGCTCCATACTTCGGAGTGCAATACTATACTATCTATCCATCGAGAACGAAGCACTCGGTCTCAACGAAACCAGTCTGTCGAGCGGCACCTCAGTATATTTAAGAAAAAAAATGAGAGTTTCTAAAGTGACTGCAGCTTTATATCCCGTCCTTCTTTTGCTTTTTGCTTTCATGCCTTTTCACGAGGAGACCGGAATGGCAAACCCAAAAGAGCGACAGCAGCTGCATCAGCAGAGCAAACGAATCGAAAACGAGAGCAAAAAGACATGCAACGGCGATCGAACGCAGCCCACACATGTCATCAGAGCGCCAACACTGCCCAACCAACTCTGCGCATTGCGTCAGGTGTGTGTGTGTGTGTGCGTGTGTCTGGCTGACCTGTGATCGTGCTCGTCGCTCGATATGCTTGCACTCAGAACGAGCAGCACTCGGACTTGGCTGCCGCGTTCTTGTCCGAGAGCCGCTGCTGCTCGTCCAGCGAGATGCGGCTCGTACTCGACCCTTTCCGCACTTGGTGGTTCTCGTAGTCAAAATTTGCCAAAATCGTCGCTGCTGTCAGCGAGAATGCCTGCTCACACGAAGAAGTCCCCCGTTGTAAGCGTTAGTATGAAACTTCCTGCATGAAAGCATTGGCCGTGTATACATTATAGGATGCGTACCTGCTCAACGTTGAGCGCTGTTTTCGCAGAGGCTTCGATGAAGAAGAGTCCGTGCGCCTGCGCCCACTCACGACCTTCTTCCTCCGTCACCTGGCGCTCTCTTCGCTCCATAGATGATGCAGTGAATAAAAGCACGGGTTAGCCCACATTCGAGCCACCTTTCGACTATGCTCTCGACATCACACATGAAACGTGCGCACGCACCTGTGTGAGAGATCGCACTTCATGCCAACGACCATGATCTCAATGTTCTCGTTCTGCGAGTTCTGGTGGCACTCCTGCAGCCACCGCCCAAGGTGCTCAAAGCTGTCTCGCCTGTCCTCGTCATAACCACACCACAACCACACCACAACCACACCCTCCACATCAATACACACTCGCTCGTATAGCCGCATTCGCCTCTAGGAAACCGTCAAACGCACCGTCCAATGTCGTACACGAGTAGCGCGCCGTCGGCGCCGCGGTAGTACGAGCGCGTGATCGACAGGAACGTCTCCTGTCCGGCCGTGTCCCAGATCTCGAGCTTCACTTTGCGGCCGTCCAGGTCCAGCAGCTTCGCGCCAAACTCGACACCGATCGTGAGGTCGTGGATCGGCTGGAAGTGCTGCTCCGTGAACTGCAGCAGCAGTGACGACTTGCCCACCTCTGTCAGTCAGCACAGCAGCAACAGACCACACCACGCATGGGAAGGAGTGTATCCATATGATCGGCACCACAACGCCACCATCATCATCGTTGTCATCACGACCATCGAGACATACAACCAAACATACGCACACAAAAAAGATTCCCAGAAGCGTCTGTCAGCATACTTGCTTCATGCAAACAACAGCGAGAAAGAACACGGAGGGAGAGAGAGAGAGAAAGAGAAAACTCTGTGCGTGCGTGTACATACACACACAAGAGAGAGAAATGCAACGCAACACCACAATCGCACGTACACATACAACATTTACACACGCGTATGAACGCACCCGAGTCGCCGATGATAATGTACTTGAGCGTCACGAACACCATCGCCTCTCTATCAAACGGTCTGATGCGCGCGCGCGTTGGTTGCTTTTCTGGTTGGAGCTGCTTGGTTGTGTGTGTGTGTGTGTCGAAATGGCTCAAAGAGACGTTGTGGTTGTTTGTGTGTGAGAAGGAAAAAGATACAAAAGAAACCAGATGATGTGACAGACCCACCTGGTGCTCCACAGTGTGGTCTGGGCCGTATCAAAATATAAATAAAGACATAAGCGGGATGTCAACATCCGAATAACGACAAAAGTGGCAGGCTTGTCCCCTTGCTGATTGATGTTTGAATGCGACGTTTGGCACGATGACAAAAATGGGTGTAGCCAACGGAGAACAAGGCTCCATTTGGAAAAGGACCCAATGTTGACACATGCATTTCAAACATGTAAAAAGATGACGACGTGGTGTGTATTTGCGTTGCTTCCTCAAGCTCGTCTTCGTCATGAATCCATGCCAATGACAGCGCTCGCTTGCCTCTCAATACATCTCCTGGTACCTTTGTGTGTGCGAGTCCTTTACTTCTTGGCGTTGACTTCAATCGTGTGGTCGTAGTCGATCGTCGGGATCACCGACTGGATGAACTTGAGGAACAGGAACAGGTACTGGTCGCTGCGGATCTCGCTGCTGCTGCTAGCCACTCCTTGCTCGCCACCCGCGGCCGACATGTCCTTCATGTTCGCGACGATGCGCTTCATAACCGCGCCATGCTGGCACGGATGGATCGACGCGTGGACCAGCGCGCTGCGGTGCGGATGTGGCTCCATCGTCACCGTGCGGTTCGCGTAGTCCTGCATGATGTCTTCAAACATCTCGTCCGCGCTCAGCGGGCGGTTCTTCTCGTCATACCCAAAGAGCCACACGCGCGGGGTCTGGTAATACTTGTCGTACGTGATCGACAGGTCGTACGTGCGCGTGTACAGGATCGCGTCGTTGTCGTCGTCCGGCTCGCTCGCGACCAAGTAACCCGAGGCGCCGCCGCTCATCGGTCCGAGCGCGGCTTCGTCTTCGATCAGATTGTCTTCCTCCTCAAAAGAGCTGAGATCCGGCGCGTCCGATGCCGGTGGCGCTCCAGCAGCAGGCACAAAGTGCTCCATGACGATCGCGTCTAAAATGCCGCCGCTGCTGCTGGCTGGCGCTGGCGCAGCGTGGCTCTTCGCAGTTGTCGCCGATGGGATGAAATCCGCATCCGCGTCCATGGAAATATGCTCCAGTTCGTCCGCCAAGCCTGCGATAATTAATCATGAGGACAAGAGAAAAAAAACACACACACACTTAGTTTTCATGAATAAATCCTGAACACGGCAGCAAAGGAATAGGAGCAAACAAACCGTTCACGTCGCTCGAGACGCCCGACTTGGCGTAGGACGACGCGGCGATCCACTCGTCTTCGCCCTCCACCGCTCGCTCCGTCTGGTAATTGAGCTCCAGCGACGTCACGCGACGCTGGCATGGCACTGATGCATTCATAAGTAAAACCTCTCCCGCGTAAACGTCATATACACACAATCCACCAAAAAAGCACGAGCACGGGCGTACCGTTCCGCGTGACGAGATACTGCTTGTCCGCTGGTAAATACGAGCGGTGCAGACTCGGATCACCGCTCTCCCTAATGCAAGCCAATCCATATACAAAGATGCATCATTAGTATGCATATACTCACAATGTCAACTAGCACACACAGCCGCTCTCTTACCATCGCCAGGTCGGGCACTTGTACACGAGCAGGTCGCCCGCCTTCACGAACTCCTCGGGCGTGAGCAGCCCCTTGTCTTCGAACGACGACTCCTTCAGCACGGGCGTGAGGTACTCGCGCACGCCATGGAAGAGTCCCTGCATTGCTTGCTCTGCTGCTGGATGGCTTGCTAGTTGTCGTGTGGGTTGATCCTTGAGGCTTCTCGCGTCGTCCGCGAGTGTTTGCCCTTGTTGCTTCTTTATGTTCTCTCTCTGTTGTTGAAGAGCTTCTTCTTTGCCTTAAGGAGGAATAGAGAGAGATTTTGGAGCAGGAAACCCTGTTTATCTTCCATGAAACGGTGAATTCGATAGTTCGACCAAGTCATTTTACTAGATTGTGCGTCCCTCTAACGATGTTAGAGGATTGGTACATCCAATAGAAAGACCAAGTGATTTTACTAATTGGAATAACCTCTTAAAAATTGTTTTTAAGAGTTTTTCTCCGTCCGTTCAGGCATCCTTCTTCGAGAAAGGTCGAATCGGATACAAGAGATACCAGGCTTGATCGATTCGGATACGAGAGATACCATGCTGATACTTTAGTATCAATGCGTCAGGTGTGTCATCTGAAAACGAGAACGAGCTGCTTCGACGTCTGTCTGTAAATGCGGCTGCCGTGGCAGAAGCTCATGGCCTTCCGGGTGAGCAGCTTCGTCTCTGGCGGCGCTGCCACTTCCATCGCCGCCACTTCCTCCGCGCCCCAGCAGCAGCAGCGACGCAGCCCGTTCCTCCGCGAGCAGGTCCGTGTGCGCCTCTCACCCGCGTTTAACCGCAGAGCGCACCCCAGCGCCACGCTCGAGAGCTCCATTGACACAGTGTGGCAAGCGTACAAGGAGCGATCACCGCGGCTCTTCAACGCTACAAAGTTTCGACTGCAGGCGCTCGTTGAGCAGCGTGGCGCCGGTGTAGACTCAAAACCGCCGCAATTGGTGCTGGACTGGGGGCTCACGGACTACAAGACCTACTTGGGCACGTGCTGCTCGACGAATGTGAGCCGCTTCCTTGCAGATGGCAAGGCGCTGGATAATAGCGACGACGAGTTTGCGTTTCTATCGCGCAAAGTGGGCGTCGCGGCGGTGGTGGAGACGGCAGACGCGCACATCGCGCTCATCAAGCGTAGCAAGTCGGTCGGCGTGTACCAGGACATGTACGACACGCCTGGCGGCCACCCCGAGCCTTCCGTACGTAGTCATTGTGCTTTATGTGTGTATGTGGTGGTTGGAAATGCTCTGTATGGTGATGTAACTGCAGTGTATGATATGATGCACTCTCTTGTAGAATGTTGGACTGACTGCTGAGTCACTGGTCTCTCTGCAAGATCCTGGGAACGAAGCTGCAAAAGAGCAGATGGAGACTGCAGCTGTCCGCGAGTTCTTCGCGTCGATCGTGAACGAAGTGCACGAAGAGATCAATCTGTCGGAGGCCGAGATGAGCGCGCCGCTGCTGCTGGGCGTGGTGTACCAAGCCGAGGCGGGCACCCCGAGCTTCTGTACGTCTTTGCTGCTCAATAAGGGAGGGACATGTGAACTACATTGACTGAGCCACCAATGACACCGCTCTTTGTGTTGCTACTTTGACAGCGTTCTACATGCGCACTACACGAACGGCAACGGAGCTGATGGAACTGTATAAAGCAGGCCCGATGGACATGTTCGAGTCCTCAAAGCTCGAGCTCATCGATGCGCAGAAACTGCTCACAGAGGAAGACCCGGCATTCTTGTACGTCGTGCCTAATGTGTTGTGAGCTGATCTTGCTCGATTGCTGTATGAGCACTCTCTCACCGCTTATGTGCATTGTGTTGTTTTGTGTTGTAATAGAGACCGCTTGACGCCATCTGCGCGCGGGAGTATCTCGCTCTGGAAAGAATACGTCGCGAGCCGCCAGTAATGAGACGTTCGACCCCAAAGCAAATAGAAAGAACGGGGCAATGGCAATGCATTCGCGTTGAAGTATCATGACGCCCATCACGTGTTGATAGAGAGAACAGAACCCAGGGTCTATTAGGTTGGGTCCCGCTTACAATCAAGCACACAGAATAGAAGGGGAATGCAATACACATCATATAGTATGCATTCACTGTCTTGTGGCATTGGTGGTCTGGTTGTTTGTGCATTTTACTTAGACAACGTCCATGGTGAGCGTGACGCCGGCGAGCACCCACCTGGCGGGTGGCGACTTCGTCTTGAGCTGCGCCGAGAAGACGTACGTGGGACCGCGCATCTTGGTCTTGTAGCACGGGCATATGAGCGAGTCCTTCACGTCCAGCTTGTCGGACGCCACGGCCTTGCAGTTGACCACGGACATGGCGCTGAACATCTCCTTCGGGTTCGACTTGTCCACTGTATCGTTGGTCGCGTTCCAGCGCGCGCCCATGAGGAGCAGACCGTACACGTAGGCGCCGTCGCGCGACGGCGCGTCGATCTCCGTGTTCTTGCGCTTGAGCACGTCGGTCTGTACCACGAGCTTGTCGAGCTCCCACTGGTTCTTCTGCGCCGTCACCTGCATGATGGCCGTGAGGAAGGACTACGGGTTGATCATGCCCAAGAGCCACGTCACGCGCGGGATGTCGGCCGGGTTCTGCGTCCACTCCTCCAGTTGATGCAGGCGCGACTCGAGGCTCGTGAGCCACGGGCCCAGCGGGCGCATGGACGGAAACGCCAGCTTCTCCCACGACTTGGGTACGTGGTCCAGAACGACCAACTCCCGCACGGCCTCCATCGAGTCCGACATGGTCAGCCCGCCCGCGAAGCCCAGCTGCGGCTCGTTTAGCGACCGCACGATCCCCACGAGCAGCCCGTTCACCGTCTCGTACTCCTGGATGAACACGTTCTGGTACGGTCCCATCTCCTCCAGGCTGCGCGCGATGTCGTCGCACTCGAACTTCTTCTCGCCCACACACAACATGACCATCTCCAGCCCGGCTTTCGCGATCTCCATCGGGCTCATGGCCGCGTCCCCGGACGCCGCGTCGCGCGGCTGCAGCTCCATCAGCGTGCGGAACAGGTTCTTGCACTGCGTCATGCGGAAGTCGATCTCCGCGTTCGGGTGTAGCCCAAACGCCAGCGATGAGTCCGTCTTCAGCTCCGTCTCGATGTGCTCTAGGCACTTGTCGTACGACGACTGCGCGAGGCACGCGAACGACGGCCCCTTCTCGTCGTCCACGAACGGGAACATCTCCATCTCGTCCAGCAGCCCGTCGCGCATGTAGAATTCCAGGTACGTGTTCGCCAGCAGCCGGTCAAAGTCGTTCACGATGTGGCCACCGTACATGATCTCGCCAAAGATGTAGCGCAAATCCGCCCACGGGATCTTGATGCCCGCCGAGTTCTCCAGGTAGTTCTGCAGACAGACCGCCGAGCCGCGCAGGTCGCCCAGTGAGAACGGGTACATCATGTTGTAGCCCAGTGGGCCGTACATCTTGCGCTTCATCAGCGCGGCGTGGAAGTGGCACAACCCAAAGAGGATTGACTTGACTTTGCCCTCGGCTTCTTCAATGTACTCTTTCGGGAAACTCACAAACGCACGCTTCAAATTGGCTTTGAGTCCCGATAGCGGTTTGTTCATGAGCTTGATGCATCTGTTGAGCACTTCAATTGGGATCGAGTTGGAAGGATCCGACGTGAGGAACAGTCGGGAGTTCTTGTGCGAGCCTTCGAGCGCGAACTCGTCGAGCTTCTTCTCGAGCGCAATGAGCCAGCGCAACATCAAGTGGATGTTGTTGAGAATCACCCAGTGGCTGTTGCGGTGCGCCACTTCGAGGCGACCCATCGCAAACACATCCTGTCCTTGACCCATCGACACGTTGTGGTAGCTCACACCTCGCTCAAAGCCGTACTTGACACTGAGTTTGTCGACGCCCGCGACGACGTCAGCACCTGGAGAGAGAATGAAGTACAGTGATGTCGGCGGGATCGAGTCAAGGTACGAGTTGTCCATCACCTGGATCGAGTTCAATACGGAGTCACAGTCGCAGTAGTTGCTCCCATTAAGGAGGACGTGGCGCACAAACTCGTTCACTGCGACAGTCACGCGGTCCGGTCGCAGACACCGCACCACGAGCAGCTCCAGGAACGGCGTGCGGTCCAGACCAGGCCAGTCAAGAGGCAGTTTCTCCGACTCGGGGTCACATGGTTGTACCATTTGCGGAACCGCGATGACGCTTCTTTCAGGTCCTGGGGTATTTTCTGGAACTCGCCCAGCGCTGCAAGTGCGTTGATCGCATTCCATTGCGCGTTCGGAAGCCAGTCGATCGGATTCGACTCGGCTTCACTGCCAGCGACTGCTTTCTTTGGTTCGCGGGACAAGAACTGCATGTAGTTCTCTTGCACACGAGCGTCGTCGCCGAGAATCCCTCGCTTCATGAGATTAAACGTCAGCTGAGACAAGAAGATTAGTTTGTGCGACTCAAAGAGACCGCGCAAGACCCACGTAAAGATCGTGATGCGCAGCGATTCGCGCAGGTTCAGCACGCGCTCGCTTTGCTTCTCCGAGACAACCGCGCGGTCGATCGAGTTGTAGAAGAACGTGACAAAAGAGTCGAGACTAGCGGTACATGTGGTCGGTCGCACTCAGCGTCGTCAGTAAGAAATAGAGCATCGCGCTTTCAGCGGCCACGGGGAGATAGAGCTCTCTCGTACTGTTGATGATGATCTCCGTCTCCTGGTTCTTCTTGATGGAGATCGAAATCTCGGTCGCTTTCTTCTTGGTCTCTTCCAGACTCTCAACCAGAGGCACATCGCTCAAGATGTCATCTGGCGCGTTCGTCAGACGCTCGAGCAGCTGGTCCTCGAGCTCCACGAGGTCGATCTTGAACTTCTGGAACGTGAACACGAGTTCTTGCTTCTGTTTTTCGAGCTCCGGCTGCTCTTTCTTCACGACCTTTTCGAGCAGCTGGTCTTCTAAACCACTTTCGATCGCGATGGAGTTGATCAGCGTACACTGTGCGGCGATTTCAGGCTTGTAGTGCGGATTCGAAAGCTTGGTTTGCAAGTACATGAAATTTGGACTGTACTGCACGTCTTCGCCCGCCAGCTTCAAGAACAGATTGGAGCCTTCCTTGTACACAGCGCAACTCAGCACTGGGTCGAGTGTGGCATCGATCTCCTCATCAATGTTCTCGATGATGATCACATAGCCGTTCACGATCGCCGACTCCATCTCGCGCAGCCACTGGTTCTGACTCAGCTGCATTACAACGAGCCCTTAGTCTTTTTCTTTCTCACGAAGCCACTTGATGCCTTGAAGCTGTGGATCGGTCACAAGCAGTCAGCGCTTGGAATTCGTGATAATAGCACCGTTTTCAATCGAAATGCGATCTGCTGGAAGCCCTTCACTGGTCATTTTTGCGTTCTTACCCTCAGTGGTGAGCATGGACATGGGGTTAATGCCCTCTGCGATCGGGATGCCCTTTGCCACAAGGTCAGGGAACCACAGCTGCTGCCACAGCTCTTTGCGAACGGCTTGATCGAATGCGCCGATGTACGACACAAAGGCAGCAGCCAACAAGGAGTTGCCCACGACCATCACGCCCGAGTTCTTCAGCTGCTCGATCTCGATGCCCTAATGCTCGTTTTCACTGGCGAGACCGTTCACAAGCTTTCCTACAAGCAGCAAACGGTTTTCGCAGGGCTCTTTCATTTGCTCCACCTTGAGCTTTTCTTTAGTCGCCTGGGGCAGCGTATTCTCCAGCTGCTCGAGCCTCTTCTGCACCTCTGCAACTTAGTTCATCGCTCGCGCGAGTTGCTCTTCGGCCTCTTCTTTCTTCTTCGAGGCTTCTAAGGAGTCCATGGGCGGCTTCACACGCACGTAGATACGGTTGAAAGTGTAAATGTTGACGACCCAGTAGCAAATGTTCGCGGCGGCAGAACTCTTTGACGCCGTTTTTTCAGCGATGAACTCAGGATCCGCAAGAAGCGGCTCAATGCGAGCAATATCCGCCTCAGGAATGTTTTCACCTCGGAACTCCTTGAGCGCATCCAGGAACGCGCCAGCGTTGTCCATCATTTTCTTTGCACGATCCCACTTGTGGTTCTTGTACTCTGTCTCCACTAAGATGAAACAAGCCTTGGTCACGTTATCGGCACCCGCAGGCGGCTTCGGCAAACCTTTGAGCTCAGTGATAGCAGCCTTTGAGAAACAATCCACAGCAGCAGCCGCGGCGCCCGTTGCTGGTTTCGTTTGATTGAGCTCCTTTTCAGCTTCGCCAGCGAGCTCTGCGGCGGCTGCACTCGCTGCTTCAGCCTTCTGTTTTTCCTTGTTGGCGTACTCTTGCTGTACCTCAGCTCCCGCCTTCTCGCGACCCATTTGCTCCAGCAACTGGTCGGTGGACGCCTGCTTTTCGGCGACCTTGATCATTGCGTGCTTGAGATCCACCTGGAGCTCTGCGACATCCGCGGACGTCTTCCTCAGCGTCGAGAGTCCGTCATCTAGACGTGTGATCTGCCGCTGGATGCCCTCTTTCTTCTGCTTGAGCAAAATCTCATAGAAGCTGATCAGCTCGAGGAAACTCTTCGGCGTGACGTAGTTGTAACGTCGTTGGGTCTCAAAGTTTTTTTACTCATGTGACCGAGATGTGGACATCTGCCATGTGGTTCGCGAGGCTTTTCTTGAGATTCGAGTCGCCGATGTCGTTGGCCTTGTCGAGGAAATTCGTCGCGACACGCACGAGCGTATCGCGCAGCCACGAGTGGAACCAATCGATGACAGTGCAGTTGACTAGACCCGGGAAGCGACGCGCACGCACCCAGAACACAGCGCCGACTAGCGAGAAACAGAGGGTGATGCGGAAATTCAAGCGAATGCGCAGCAGCAAAAGTCCATGAACGTATCGGTTGTGTCGAGTACACCGTTCGCCTTTGCCTCACTACTCAACGCGCCAAGCAAGCTGTCGATATCTTCTTTCGGGAACAGATCTGGGATCCAGCCAGAGAGCAGCATGTCGTTGATATACACGAGGAAGCGCTCGTTGACGATCTGCGAGTCCGTAATCAGGAACACCAGCGTCAAGCCTTGGATTCCCGCGATTTTGAACATTTCTGCAAGGTTCTCTTTCAAATCTTCAATTCGGAAGTTCGAAGTGACAGAAAGCTGGCGCACCTCAAAGCCGCAGATGTGAGAAGCCAGACGCGACAGAGGCTGTTTGCCACTGCCTCCGACTCCGATCAGCATCGCATTGCCACCAGGGTTCCGATGATGCGGCAAATTCGCGTGACGTACTCCATAGCGTTGTCGAAGAGCTCCAAGTTCATCACCGAGCACTTGGAGTTGTAGTCGTCCAGTTGGTCCACCAGCACTTTGTTGAGATGCTTCATCGGCGCCATGGCGATGTACGCACTGCCAGCGCCAGCGACTGGCGTGGCGAACGTAGTGAAAATGTTCACATTCGCTCCAGCTTCGTCTGTAGCAGCCGGCGGCTGGTCGTTGAAATGTGCGACGTGGTTCACGTCCGGAAGCGTTTTCTTTGTGATCTCTCGGATACGATCGTTGAACTTGACAATGTCTTCGTCGTTGATCAAGCGATCGCAGAACACGCGAGTCGATTCGTGCACCCAAAGACGCGCAAACTGGAACACGCCAGGGAAGAAATCGCCTTTCGAGCGCGTCAACCCCTGGAAGATGTTGGACAGCTCGCGCATGTTCCAGTTGTACACGAACTTGGTCGCGCTCGGCAGGAAGCGATTGGCGATGTCTCCGTGCAGTAAGGTGGAGACCGTCACGAATGCCTCGCATGCATTCACGCAAGCTGCAGGAAAGCCCAAACTCTGGAAATGGCCCTTCAGAACCAAGTTGTAGATCGTCTCCAGATCTTCGCGTCCTGGCATCATACACAGAAAGAGCGCGTAGTGTCGTTGGAGTCGCTCATCAATGATGAAGGAACCAGCAGTCGGGTTCATCGCCGATAGATACTGGACGTCAACGGTCTCCTTCCGGGAGCCCAAGTCAGTGCGATCAAAGAACGTCTTGTAGTCCATGTGCTGACGCATCAACGCAAGCGCATTCTGCGTACCGTACGTTTCAATGTACGGCAGATTCAAATCGTCGATGAAATAGATCAGCTACTTGGCCGCGGGCGGACCGGACATGCGTCCCGAGTGCTTGTCGGCCATAGACTCGAGCTGCTGCTGGAGCTTGAACGAGTCGGTGTAGTAGTTCGTGTTGACCATCGAGAAGAGCATGTCGTCATCTAGATCGCGCAGGAAGTTCTTCAAAATGGTCGTCTTTCCAGTGCCGCTGCCGCCCACCAGCACCGTGGGGCGTTGTTGGCATACAAGCGTCTCAATCAGGAATCGGATGCGCATCGAGTCAGCGAGTTGCAGATCTCGCGCATGAAAACGACGAGTCGAGCCGGAGTGGTGTAGTGCTTCGAGTTCTTCCAGATCAGCAAGATGATGCGCAGCATGGGTTGAAGAGCTCAGTCAAACTCGGGAATTCCTCGTCGTTGCTCAAGCGAACGAACCATTCTTTGAGGGTGCGCAGGTACTTCATGTTATCATTTGCTTCGATGCGTACAGTGAATGCTTCCTTACAGAGACAAGCAAAGGTGGTGCAGTACGTGCCCTTGGAGCGATCGAGCGCTGTCAAGATCTTGCGCACTTTCTTCAACTGGAGCTGCTCGAAAATCGAATCCAGATTGGCAGCTTTCAGCTTCCAGAACTCGATTTCAGCATCTGGGGTCGGGTGCAACCCCCCTGCTTCAAGAGATCTTCCGGGTCTTGCTTCAGCACATTCTTGATTTGCTTGGTCCAGATGACAATCAACCCTTCCAGCAAAGAGATCTCGTTGCTCAGGTCGATCGCATTGCCGTCAGCAGGTGGCAGTGGAAGACACGTTTTGCCCTTCGTGGCATCACTGATGATGGAGACAGACGCCATGTACGAGTGGAATTTGTCCACCACTTCTTTCGACATCACTTCTCCCCATCCCTCTTGGCTCGCCGGGTTTGAGAAAAGCGGCAGATAAATCTCCGAAATCAGATGCTCGAGGTACTCCACGCTGTTGTTCGTGATCTCGTTCACAAACAAGTCCATGGGGATGTTCTTCGAAGTGACGGTGGTCTTGTGGAACTTGGTGAAGCAAATCGTTTTACCGCGAGGGAGCGACGGTGGCATCTTGAGTGCCGCAACAATGTTATCCCCCGAGAAGATGAGCGTAGGTATGTCTTTTGGCTCGAGGAACTCTTTGATACAGTTCCTACAAGAAACGATCAGAGCTACGTTGTCAGCTGCAAGACCCCAGCACATGTTAGACAGGGATCATCGCATCATCACGTACTCATTTTACTCTGTCGCATACTTGGCGGTGAACTTTGGCCCCACCACGCTTGGAAACGTCGTCACCACACGCTGCTCAATGAACTTGAACGGGTTCACCTCTTTCTTGGCCGCTGCGTCTCCTGCTTCGTCTCCCATGTTGCCAAAGGAGATTCAGCTAGCAAGCACACACGGCGTTCTTCGCCTCGATTGGTTCCAGTCGTGCACGTCCTGCTTTCAAGTCGTGCTGCTGCTGCTGAGTCCGTTGAGTCTTTGCTACTGACCAAGCGCGAGCAAACCTCAGCAACCTTTCATCAATGGGCGAGCGAACGAGGCGTCCTTCGTCAACAACCTTTCGCAAAAACGCAAAACTACCACCGATAATACTCTTCTCGATACAATATCCAATTTTGACAGGGGAAACGAACACAGCAAGAAAACAAATGGTGAAAGCAAGCAAGGAGCGTGTTCAAGTTTCTCACTCACATCGATGGCATTGCTGCGCTATTCATTTAAAACTTGCCCAAGAGAGCCGCGTACACAGCCATCACAGTCCACAAGCGGTTTTCGGCTTCGTCAAACACGAGAGACTTGTCTGAGTAGAACACCTGGCATCAATCATCAAGCAGCCAAATGCAAAATCCGTAAATGAACGATCCCCAAATCTGCACACAAGAAACATTCAGCAAACGCACCTCATCGTCGACTTCTTCCTCGTGGCGTGGAAGGCAGTGCAAGAAGATGTGGTCGCTCGCAGCGTTCTGCAGCATCTTCTTCGTGACCTGGTAGCCAGCAAAGTGCTGCTTGCGAATCTTGCCTTCCTCTTCCTGGCCCATGCTGTTGCATACAAGACAAATGTAACTTAGCTACGTACTTCGCGCACCGATGCTCAGATACCAACCCACACGTACCTGATCCAAGTATCCGTAGAGATGACATTCGCGTTTTTGACAGCTTCGATTGGGTCATGGGTCAGCAGGATCTTGGTTCCGGATTCCTGTGAATCGTAATAGAGGCATCAATCAACGTCAATACCAACAAGAGACAATGGCACTCATTGAATGCAGGCAGCATCCAGCGTACCATCGCAAGTCGCTTGGTTTCTTCAATGACGTCGGCGTCTGGCTCATATCCAGCCGGAGTCGCAATCTGGATGTTCGCGCCTGTATCAACAAATCGAGAAAGTCAGCCACAAGCGTCGCTCGCATAGACTAGCGCTAGACACACATACGTACCAACTTTAGCGGCAGCAATCATGTAGTCGTGCAAGACGTTGTTGCCATCACCAACCCACGCAAAGGTAAGTCCGTTGAGCTTTCCAAAGTGTTCCTAAATGCAAAAGGATTTCCTCGATCAGTTCGTCTGCCGCACATACGATAGAAACTCATCACAACGAGCTCACCTTGACGGTCATGTAATCAGCGAGAGCCTGGAGAGGATGGTACTTCTCCGACAGCGCGTTGATAACTACATGATAAACAAAAAACGACGATTCGAATGAGCACCCCACGCGTAAAAAGCAGCATTCAACATCCGCATACCTGGAACAGTCGCAAGCTCGGCAAGCTCCTCGACATCCTTGTGTCCGTACACGCGAGCCAAAATGATGCTGTTGAAGCGCGATAGAACAAGAGCGGTGTCCTAATTGAGAGCGAGCATATCCAGAAGCAAACACAAACGAAGAACCCTCAGTGCGTGTCAACGACTACATCAGCAAGCTGCGCAAGTCGGTTTTACCTTCAGAGTTTCATTCGTTCCGAGCTGGATGTCGTCCGACGAAAGAAAAAGCGCCTTTCCGCCGAGCAAGTGCATGCCCACTTCGCTCGAAATACTAAACAAGTATGACGATGCATATGCTATACACAATTAGCTTCTGTTCGTTTCGCTCACAGTCAGCGACAGCAGAAGCAAGCTCACCGGGTACGGGTGCTGCGCTTTTGGAAGATCATCGAGCAAATCTCGCCTGCGAGCGGCTACAGTGACAACAACACACAGGATACTCAGTAAGACGCCTTGGACGAGCACACTCAACCTGTGCAAAGCGGCGACCTCAAGCGTACCTTTGGCGCAGTGGCTTTCGTCGCAGGGTCCGAGTACAGCGCCTTGTACTCTTGCGCCTTCGTCACAAGTCCTTCGAACTCGTTTTTGCTGTCAAGCATCACACCAGCCACATGAACGAATAACTTAGCAAAATGATCGCCTGATAATGCACGCACGCACAGGGCAGAATCAACACTCACGAAAGCTGGGCGGTCGAGAGGAAGCTCTGGTTGCGCAGCGACGCGAGCGCGCTGTCGGTCGAGGACGCAAAGCTGCGGCGCGCTACCACGCTGATGCTGGAGGGCTTGGCGAGCGTCGCCGCCGCGAGTTTGCGCATGATGTGCACCATGTTGCTGTTGCGTGTCTGCTGCTACTTGCTGGTAGAATGCGGAATGGCTACTTGGAGGATCTCCAAGATTGGATTGGAAGAGCTCAATGCGCAATCTGGAGGAGCTCGATTCCAGATGAAATGCAAGACTAGAATCCACTGATAGGAAACCACGATAAGTAAGCGGTTCACAACTTCAATAAGCAGCTTGACTTTTGGTGGGATTTTCTGGTCTTGATATGGAATCCGACAAAGTATTCTGTCCTGCACAGTAGGTGCGCGCGCACTTTCTTGTGGTTGTGATGGACTTTTGGATGAGAAAAGGTGACCGCCGTCATCTGCAACATCCTTTCATCGTAACCAGCTCTTTCATCCGATGTTGCAGTTTTACTTGGTGGAAGTATGCTGCACCGTACACAAAGACAGCTCGAGGACACTTTTCCATACCACTAAAAATGCACTATCGGATGAAAGAGTGGAATAAGCATTTTTTGTGAGACTTGTGAAAACCAAAAGGTCACGATCTTTCGCGTATCAAGGCAAGCAACAACACCTCCCAACCCATTCTCAACTCATTCGCACATTGCCACATTGCAAGCAGTAGCATCGCAAGAGACTTCCAGCTTGCTGCATTCACTCACTTCGCTTTCCCACACGACGAACGACTCAACGATGGACCCGATCCGCGCGCTCGACATGGAGTTCCGCTCGGGCATCTCCCCCAGCGAAGCCGACGACTTTGCCACACGCACGGACATAGTAGGGTGGTAGGGTACCATATAGCTATGTCATTTGAGTAGGAATGCATGCACTTTGGGCTGAGTGCACACTCATGAAACGAGAGGCTGTCTAACGTGTCTCTGTGGACGTATTCTCGTTGTGGATATGGCGAGCAGATCTCCAAAGCCATGGAGGAGATCAAGAACGGAACGTTCGACCCCGAGGAGTGCAAGGTACACCAGTCGCTCCCAAGCCAATGAATCAGTTTTTTGTGGGTGTTGAGCCAGCAAGCAGCATGTACCACCTCACTCTCTATATGTGACTATATGTGACTCTTACAACAGATCCCTGGGTACAAGACGCCCGAGCAGGAGGAGGCCGAGCGGCTTGAGGAGCTCAAGCGCGCGGAAGAGCGTAAGCGCCGCGAACAGGAGCGCAAGCGCAGACTCAAGCACGAAGAGCGCGAGAGCTGGTGGATGGAAGCCAAGCTGCGCTTCTCAACTGACAACGACGATGGTGGCGATGGTGGGAGGACTCGGTTGCGCAGAGCCAGCTGAGCGTGAAGCTCATGAAGAAGAACTGCGAGAGTGAGTAGGAGCGGACCAAAGTCGAAGAGCTCCGGTTTGTCGTGGAGCTTCTCAAATGAATGGATGACAACGAGAGCTCGACTATTGCTGACAACCAGGGTGAACACCAAGACCAAGACGCAGCTACTGACGACGAAAAAGCCCGTGGTGCTGAGAATGGAGCCGCAGTCCACGCTTCGTGGGTCGCGTACGAGCTCCTGCTTCCGTTCCTCGAGCGGAGCGAGAATGTGCGTACGCTGTTCCGCACGTCGGGCGAGCTGCACAAGCTCTGCAGTCGTCTTGTTGGCGTCCTGAAGAGTCTTGAACGCCCCACCTCTTCTTCCAATAGCGCTTGCGAGAGCAACGACAAAAATCAAGAGCTGATTGTCAACGCGATGATCAACTGTACCGCCGCTGCGATGGGGAACTGTTCGCTCAACCAGATCGCAATGCACCAGAACACTCTTTTCCGGAAGCACATGCTTGCAGCTTTGGTCAGGACCAGAGTCACCACAAGCGGTAGTCAAGCCAAGAGTGATTCTAAGCCAGCCAATGCCTCGGTGGTACTGCCCTGGAGCACCCGGGCGAGCATCCTGTCGTTCTTTGAAGAAACGGTCGAGTGCAAGTCATGGAAACGTGTGACGACAGCGACCCAGCCGATTCTGCCGACTCTGTTGATGCTCATCGAGCTCTCAGAAGTGCGAAATGGCTCAGTCGCCACTACCACCAAATTCGACCAACTCTCCAAGCAAAACCTGGTTCCGTCGGCGTTCAGCGTCTGCTTTACACTCAGCAGCGATGACCACGGGATCAAAGCTTTCGTTCAAGAGCCCCACAGTTGCATTCAAGCGATTGCAACAGCGCTCACTACCTGGCAGGAGTCGAGGGATTCACGAACGCTGTCCAACTTGCTGGGCTTTCTCACGAATTTGTCCACGGTCGAGGATCTCCGAGCTGCAGTCGAAATGGAATCGGCTGGCCAACAACGGCTCAGTCTCACTCGTGACCTCCTGGGCATCACGCAGGAGTTTACCGCCAGCAGCAACAACACTAAGAGCACGGTCAATAGCGATGCTGGGTTCGCGATTGCTCGCCGCACTGCTGAACCTGAGCTTCCATGCAGATGCTTGCATTTGATACGATTTAATCGTCAACGATGTCGTGACCGCACTCGAGAGCACTTTCGCCAGCGCGACCGCAAAACCCGAGAGCTTTGGCAGGTTGCCGCTCATTCTGTCGCGCTCGGTCAGTCTGCTCTGCCGATTGCACTCCGTTATAGCAATCAATGCAAGCAGTGGCACCAAGCCAGCGACAGCAGCAGACAACGTCGCGTGAACTTCGGCGCAGCTCACAGACCGCGAGCTGTTGGAACTGCTCTACCGGGTGTGCCTCCAAGCGCTGTCGCCCTCTACCAGCAACAACAATACCAGTACCAACAGCGAGAGCCAATTTCCAGGCGAGACGTAGCAGCTCTGTGCGCAGATCTGGCGCTACGTGGGCTGGTGTGCCCATGAAGCGCACGTGCGCGAGTACCTGAGAGAAGCGCGTCATGCACGCCATATTCCAGGCCACTGAGCTCTCGAGCGGACGAGAAGCGACGAGTCACGAGACAGCTGGGGCTCGCGAACGCCTTGTGGGCAACATTGTCAAAGTGCTCATCATGATGCAACCCGACCGCAACCCTCAGGATGCCAAGCTCTTTGGCAGCAACAAGAGTCTCAAGACGCTCGTGAACGCACTTCAGGGGCTTCTCGATGGTCTCGCGAGGAAGAATGTGGCGATTCTGCTGGCGAAACTGTGCCAAGCGGACGGGAAAGCGAAGGACCAGGTGCGGGAGTTGCGAGGCATCGGGGTGATGCTCGCGGCGAGCCAGTCGCTCAAGACTGCGGACCAAAAGGGGGACTAAATGGCTTGATGAATACGTAGTATGCTCTCTCCATAGCAGCTCCACCGTAAGCAGCGAGATAATATATTAGGCGTTTGTGTTGGCGATCTGGGAAAGCATGAAGCTTCTCTCGTTTAGTCGAGCAAGTGAGCTTCGACACCGACGGCGAGGCAGCAGCTACGAAGTGCAAACACGCATAAGACAAGGCAGGAGAATTAGATACGCCAGTTGATAGTAAACGGGTCAGCGTGCTGCTGATGTGACCTACCTGACAAATAAGGAGAACGGCCGCATGTACGTGACGATGTACTTTTCCGAGCCAGCGTCCTACAAACAGCAGAGAACGTCGCTCAGAGCATGCTCAGCAACAATAGGAATCGCACGCATAAGGTATCACCCACGCCCTCTTTCTCAATCTTGAAGATAGTGTTGTTGGACTTTGGACAGCGCACTTCGACCAGCGGGTTGATGAATTTCTGTATCAAAAACGGTTGGTGACGACAGAAAACCCGTCAGATTAGCGAATATGAAGAGCCATTTCATAGAGAAGACCTACAAACCAACCTGAATGAGCGACTTGTACACGTCCGAGCTCTCCTCGGCAGCCGCGCGGCCGCGAAAGAGGTTGAATCGCTTGGGCTACACCAACGTTAATCATGTGAAGCATGTTAGAAATTGGTTCAGTCAGTCTGGTATATCGTTACCAACTGTTGGGCGAGAGCCATTGCCTGCGCGTTGAGCTTCACGACGAGCTCCTGCTTCCGCGCCTCCTGCGCGATGTCAAAGTCCACACGCGCCGAGGCCGCTTTGGGCACCGCGAGCTTGAACTTCTTGGCCTGCGGCGAGGGCGTCATCACCACTATGCCACCGTACGACGGGTTGTTCCACTTGGACATCGAGTTCTCGTCGAGGCTGCAGGGATGAAGGGGATTGGCCCAGTATCAAACAAAAGCCAAATGTCTGTGAGATACAAGCACTTAATGGCAGCAATGAGCCTACTCTTCATAGTGGCAATGGGGTACCTAAAGCGATACTTGTGTTTGTTGAGGCGCTTGCGCGCGAACAAACAGAAATCGGTCTGCGCCTCGTGCACCTGCGGGAGGTAAATGCGAAAGAACTTGGAGCCATAGCGCCGCTCCACCACCTAGGTATCCCATACCATAAGCGTAGGCTTTGTTAGGTATTCGGTACAAGACGTCATGGTGAACAGTCCAAACACGATGATCCTGCCTGGTCGCCTGTGCCCAACTCCATCACGAGGATCCCGCAGGCGTTTGGGATGTGGTGCATGAACGCGGTCTTGCACTTCGAAGTGCCGCATCCGTCAACGCCCTGGAGCCACACGCATTTGAAAGTGGTTCAGTAGATCAAGCAACAACCGATTTCGGTACAAAAGCCAATTTTCAGACTAAGCTACCCGTACCTCATCGCCAGTCTTGACAGTGTTGGATTTCTTGGTCGGCAAGGTGAGTTTCGACGGTTTCTTAGCCATCAATCCCTGTGGTTGAGCTAATCCTGCCGATCCAGTTGCATCTGCGGCTGCTGCGTTGGCGCTGCTTTCAATCTCTTTTGCGCCGGTGTTCTTGCTCTTTGTGGGCGACGGCGCACGGTCGTCGTCGCGCTTATCGTTCACGAACCAGTCCTGAGACTCGTCCATCTCGCTCACGCCCGACTCGCGGTCTTCAAACTCGAACTTGAGCCTACAAGGCGCAACACGCCGCGATGTACAAGCCGTGATGGTGAGAAGCTCCACATCAGCATGGGGAGATCACGGATACAAGAACTGACCTATTAGCGAAATCCCCCACAGCCGATTCTTCCATCATCTTGGACGAAGCCTTCGGCAGCGAAATCTTCGGGCACCTGGAGAGAGAGAGAGAGAGAGAGAGAGAGAGAGAGAGAGAGAGAGAGAGAGAGAGAGAGA
>JAADVN010000079.1:0-37946 GCA_023335535.1 Globisporangium spinosum
TATGTATCAAGTATTCACGCCTTGACTATCTTCATCTGTCGCTCGCGCCACTGCACATTCGACGGTGTGCGTTGGGTCATGTAGTTCCCCCTTAACATTCAATCGCCTTGGCCACCATTGATACTTGAGCCCCACCCCAGACACGGGGCCACAAAAGTAGTTCGATGCATGCACCCTGATACATTCACACATGGAGACAGAGAACAAGTTGACGTCGCACCATCAAGCGCAGCCCATTTGACGCATTGCTTCAAGTTCCCCCCCTGAGGTGGTGGGTTCATGTTCCTTCGCGGTGGTGGCATTAACGCATGAGGCATGTGTGAAGCGAGTCCTTCTTCGTCTTGTCTTGAGGACCTCCAGCAGCAAAGCTTTTCAAGAGATCAGTCGATCAAACACATACATCTACAGCGTCATCATGCTGCTGCTGTTGTTGAGCAAGAAGATCGTTTTCCAGCCTTCGAGATCAGTGAGCAAGCGAGCGATCTTTCGAGGGGATCCTCCTCCATGGTATGTATCTCTTCGTAACCAACGCGTCCAGCATTGCGCGGCGGGTCTCCACTATTCCACTACTATTGTGTGTGCACTCCTGGGCTTGCACGAATGATTGGAAGAGGGGTTTCGCCTCGCTTATCACGCGTCGCTCGCTCGATATAGAAGGAGAACTTTATCGAAGAACAACAGCGAGCGAGAGAAGAACGAAGAACGAAGAACGAAGAACGAAGAACGAAGGAGGCCCCGAAATGGAAAGAATGAGGAAGGCGCAACGACTGACTAACTGACTGACTCGCGTGGAAGGAAGGAAAAACGACCACGACTCTCCTTCAAGCTCAAGGTCCTGCCGCCCGTAGTCTCTACTCCATTTTCAATCCAGTAAAGGAGACGACGACTGCTCACCTCACCTCACCTCGTCCAGCAGCTCGTTCATTTCTTCATCACGCAGTCGATCAAGCGCAGTTCAGCTTTGCTTCTTCCGCCGCCACCACCACGACAGCAACAAAGACCGAGGAGCTCCTCCACACCCCTGGGTGATATTTTGAAATTTCTCGCGTCCTGTGCGTCTTGCCCTCACTCGCTATCGTCTACCGCGTCTCCCCTTCTGTCGACTCCCTTGCTCTTGCTGTTGTCGCTCTTGAGAGACTGGTAGCAGAGAGAGAGAACAGAGAGAGCACCGGCAGTAGACAGACTCGCGGATCGCCACCACAGCAGCGACCACGACGATCAACAAGATGGATTTCCCGCTCAAGTCGGACTTTTTCCCGCAAGTCCGACTTTCGAATGACGAGAAGGCCAAGTACCTACGCACGGTGGAGGCGAGCGCAGTCGCGCTGCGGCGCTCGCTCGCGCCGCACGGCAGCGACTGGAAGAAGCTCTACGACCGCGAAGGTGTCGCGTTCTCGAAAGCGCATTTTGTAAGGGAAGAGTCGAGTTACGGACCCCCGTTCGCGAGAACTGGGGCCGCGACCGCGTGCCTCGCCGTGTGCGCGACGATCTACACTTCGGGCACGATCAGCGAGGTGCTCGAAGCCATCGCATCGCCCGTGACCGAGGACTACCGCAAGGCGATGAAGTTCATCTACAAGAGCCGCTTCATCGACGGGCTGGGATTGCACACGATCACGCCCAGTGGCGGCAATGTAACGTCCCAAAACCCGCAGGCGTTCACGACGATCAAGTGGGCGGCGTTTGACGATGGCAAGGTGCACAACAGCCCCAAGTTCCCCGCCGGGTCCGACTACTGCTTCCTCGAGCACTCGGGCATCCAGCGTGACGAAAGCGAAGTCGACGACCAGCATCATGGCGACAACAACAACGAGTCCTCGGACGACATCTTTGGCTTTAGCATCCAGGAATCGATCGTCCGTGAGCGGGAGGTGCCGTCGCTGGCGGGCTTTGGACTGCACCGAGGCGAGTTCCACCGCACGGGCATCATCATCCTCCCCACGGAGCGCCGAGACGTCGTCCAGGTCTCGTCGATCCTGCAGATGAGTCTGCTGGGCAGTGACAGCGCGGCGAACAAAGCGGCTCTCGAGGGGCTCATGCTCAAGCGCGTGGAAGCCGTCGGCCGCATCGACGTGCTCCTTGAACGCCGGCGCCTCAGCAAGATGCAGTTTATCCACATAGACGAGTGGGTCGCCGATGAAGACCGCAAGTCCTGCGCGGTGTGCGTGAAACCGTTTTCGATCCGACGCCGCCACCACTGCCGCAACTGCGGCGAAGTGGTCTGCTCCGCGTGCGCACCGCCACGCGAGGTGGATGTGTCCAGCTTTGGGTTGGCGCTGATCCGCATTTGCACAACGTGTGTCGTGGCGGCGCGCCCTGAGCCCCAGCAGCTCCAGTCGGGCAACCAGGACGTGTTTGTGTACCACATCCGAAGCACGTTGTCGTCTAGGACCTCGACAAACTCGAGCAACCTGACAAACGACGGCGAGGATAAGGCCTCCGGGACCTCTGGAGCGATGGCATCAGGAAACGTTCGACCGCACTCGCTCTCTTCGGACGACAGCCACTTCTCCATTGTGAGCGAGTACCCGCGGCAGCAACAGCAGAGCATGGTAACAGCGGCTCAGGTCCACCACCACCAACCAATGTATCAACATCACGATATCACCACGAACAACAACAACCCCTCGATTGCGAACGAGTTCTTTGATGAGGACAACGACGACAATTTCGATGACTACTACATCCACGACTCGCAGTTGAGCTGCGACAGCAGCAACTACTCGTTCAGCGACCTAAACACGTTCGACGACCGCTTCGGCTCGGCGACCATGAAGCGCCTGGTCGCGCCGGCGATACTGACTCAACAACGAGCCAGCACGAACAGCTACAGTACCAACAAGAACAATGGTAGCGACAGCAACTATGACCGCGAGAGTACCCAGCGCAGTAGCAGCTCCAGCAAGCACGTGCTGCACCAGGCTGCTGATATGCAGAGCCGAGCGCTAGCGTACAGGCATGAGCGGTCGGTGTACAACCCTTCCAAGGTGGTGACCCACTTGCTGAGCAACAACAATCAGGAGGAGGACGACGATGATGAAGAAGAGACGAAAGAGCCTGAGGTTCAAGCTGAGAATGAGCCTCACGATAAGCGCAGCAGTGTCGACAGCTTGGGCTCGCTGGGCAAGTTCCAGGATTGCATCCGCGGACTGCAGGAGAACATCTTCCAAGCGACAACCACCACGAGGTTTAGCAACCTGGAGCCTGCAGCAGACAGCTTCTCGAGCGATCTACTCGCGAGCAGCAGCAGCACGAACCCACTGGCAAACTCTGCTGCAGCAGCAGCAAAAGCAGCAGCGGTTGTGTCACTACCACCGCCACCTGCTTCTTCTCCTATTGCTCGTCCGCGCTCGCCTCTACGATCCCAGCGCTCAGGGAGCACCTGCTCGAGCCCATCGACCGTGGACATTGACATACTCACGAGCGACAGCTTCTCGCTCATTTGCCCCGACCTGCTGCAGACCCAGCGGCGGTCATCGTCAGTCAAGCAGGATGCGGGGGAGACCCGCCGCTCACGGGTGTCGAGTCTGTTGCGCTACTCCAACAACTCGGTCTTTGATAGAGACCATGACGACAATGGTGGACAACAACAACAAGAGTACGATGAAGAAGAGGAAGAGGAGGACTCGCAGAGTCGAGATGACCTCGAGGCGCTGCGGCTCCAGGTCCAAGGGCTCCACAGGTCCCTCGAGGACGCCACGAGCAAGCTCAACTACTACCAGTCCCGGACCGAGGCGACGCGCGCGAGACGGACATCGTCAGCGGACAGAAGGACTTCAGGTCGTAGCAGCAGCAGATACCGACGAGGCTCGATGCAGAGTACCACCAGCAACACCAGCAGCAACAGCAGCAGTGGAGGCAGCAGTCAAAGGAGTCGCAACAACGACCCGGCGCTCGGCAAGCGCACCGAGAGCTACGACGCGCTGGTCTCGGAGCTGCACGAGATCATGGGGCTGTCCACACTCTCGCCTCGACGGACGGTCACCTCCGCCAGAGGATTTTGAGAGCTCAGGACAGCACAGCCCAGGAATCTAAAGTACGGGCCTAGGAGTCTACGCGAAGTAGCGAGGTCAATGGATGGATGGCGTGCGGCTGGACTGTGTGTGTGATGTCAGAGGCAATTGGTACGGCGTTGATGATGAGTAAGAACGCGGTTACCTTATCACTGGAGTTCAAGGTGGAACGTGTAGTTATTTTGAGAGAGAAGTTTGGACTCGCGTTGTTGGGTGTTCAGTGCTGATTTGTGAGTCATACATAGGTGGGTGGTGAAGTGAAGTGAAGTGAATGCGCTCCGGGAAGTCTGTGAATGTTCGTTCCTGTGGTTGTTGTGGGTCGACGAAGCTAACTCTGTAATCTGTGAAGAAGAAACAAAGTGTTGATGTACCTTGCTCTGTGCGAGTTTCAAAGTGGGTGCGATCTTTTGGATCTTGAATGCTCATCCGTCCACTTCAACTTGTTGCACCCCTTTCGTTATACTTTTATTTGTTTAGTCAAGCTCTCTTTCCTATGAGCTTTCCCTTTGTGGGGCAGGCAAACCAGTGAGCCCAGCTGATTGATCATGCTAGAAGTTGCTTGCTAGCACTCTGCAGTTTCGACGCTGCAAACGTAATTAGTTCGTCGAGCGCAGCCGCATGTTCAAGCCGTGAGGAAAGAAATATGGCTTGTGTAGATGTTGTATGGTACACGGTGCACAGCGACTTACTAATACCCGATGTTGCCTGTCGTGCGCCAGTCATCATTTGTACTGTATCGCTTTTCAAGTCGCCGAAAAAAATCCACCGTAACGAAGATAGGATAGGACAGGATGGGCTTTGAATATTGTCGCCTCCAACATGCAAATGACACCCAGAAGTCACCAAGGCACCCTGTCGATTGTCATCCATTGACACTTGGCAAATGCAGTTTTGCCTCATTGGCTTGGTTGATGACTGGCGGCCACAAGAATCGTCGGTGCATGGAGGTTTCTCCAGTCCACTTTTGCTGATTTACGGTACTCTACTCCACGCGAGTTCTCGCTGGAGTCCCACTGTTTGCTATTATAGCACCCTCACCTTTTTCGTGAAGTAACACTGCGATTTACGAACTCTCTTTTGCTTGCTGAAAATTTGGCCATGTTCAGTTTTAAGCCAACTTTACACAGATACCACTTATTCCGACCTCGAAGGTGGGAAGGAGGGGCAAAGTGTGTCCAAGCGCTCTGAGCCACACACAGAGCGCGCAGATAGTCGAAGCCCATCCAAAAGGCCAAACGCACCTTCCTCCATTTTTTTTCGATCGTGTTGTTCACAACGCACGACAGAGCCCACCTCTAAGAGACTTTGTTACACTCACTTTTCGTATGCTGCTGCTCAGCACGAATGAAGAGGCACTTTTGGGTGGAAATGGTGGCCAAAAGCATATTGAGTACATTGTGCAACACTGATGACTTTTCTATGCCAGATATAAAAAAAGTGAGTCACATAAAGTTGACACGAGACAATGATTTAGCACCCTCAACATCACGTGGCGGCGGTGTCTTCGTGAATGATTTGCTTTGTGAGAGCTTGGCACGCCGAGGATAGATCGACCTTCCTCTTTCAACTTCTTGAGTCCAACCTTTGTGAAGCGAGCTAACAGAACAAACAAACAATGAAGTCTTGAGGCTTAGAAAATCTAACCCAATCTGCCAATACTAGAGATTATTACTGGCGCGCTCAAGTGCTCGACCAAGAACAAATGGTAAACAGAAATCAGGTGTTGGTGTGGCGCACTTCAAAGTGGTTTAGGGCAAGCGCATCCCCTCCACTTCCCCTTTCCCTATAAAGTGTGTTACTCCACAATCGCCTCTTCTGAAGTAGCCCACTTTTTTTCCATAGTCAAGTCAAGGTTAAAGTATTTTCAGCAGCAGGCGTCGAGTAAAAAAGCTGAAGTAACTTGGGACAAGGGACAGCACACAGTTGCAGGAGTGTAGGTTCACAGTTGTGGAAAGACAGATAGACAGACGGACGGACGCACGCCCATACCCGCACCACATAAGCTAAGCAGCTCAGGCGATATAGAGAGAACGAACGAACGAGCGCCAGCACGTTGGTTGGCGCATTCATCGACGCGCCAGCAGCTCCGCGAGTCAATCATTTGAACGTGCGTGCGCGATCGAAAGAAAGAAACAGAACGTTCCGCCCGTGTGGGTACGCGAACGACAGGCAGGCAGGCTCCCAGTCGATACACACAGCAGCAGGCACTTGACAAAGGCGAGCGATTGGCAGAGCGAAACAACCGATCAGTTACGCTGCGTACGTCGCTGTAGTACCACCACCACCACCACCACGAGACCGTCGCTGAGCTGAAAGCTGGTGAGCTGGTGAGCTGTGCGTGTGCTTCAACGTCATCGAGTGAGCATTGCGCGACGCTATCTCTCTCTCTCTATCCAGTGTCCAATCAAGGAGCTCCAACGGTGCGGTTGCTATTTTAAACAGTGGCGATAGTGGGTGAACAGAGTGAGCTGTTCAACTATCTGTCTACCGAGTTCGTCGGAGGAATGAAGATGTCATGTGGCTATGGTCCGCTGCTGCGCCTGGCGCTCCTCGTCGGCGTCGCGTGGCAGCAGATCGCGTGTGTTGAAGCGCAGCTGTCATCGTCGTCGTCATCATCAGAGCCGACATCAACGCCAACGACGGCGACCTACGACAACGAGACCATCTCGGCGACCTGCGAAGAGCTGGGGCTGAATGGCGTGGCGGTGCTGGGCAAAGTCGGCGTGTTCTGCGTGAGCCAGCAGCCGTGTTCTGGGGCGCAAGACGGTGTCGCGCACTTTGCGTGTCCCGTGGCAGGGCAGAGCGCGATCACAGGAGGCTCGCCGCTTGAGAGTGGCAGTTGCTGCGCAGTGCTCAGTACCGGAGCGATTGGGTGCGTGAGTCTCGACAGCAGTTCGCCACAGTGTCTCCCGACTCCAGACTGGTACACGCCAGCAACTACCACAACAGCACCGAGTTCAGTACCAACATCAACACCAGAACCAGTGTCTACAACAGCAGTACCAAGTCCGGCACCAACTTCAACACCAGCACCGGAGGCTACAACAGCGCTGCCAAGACCAACAACAGCACTGGAGACTGTAACACCAGCAGCACCAAGTTCGACTGCATCCGTAGCGACTCAGAAGGAACCCACATCAACACCAGTTCCAGATGCTGCCACAACTGTTCCAAGTCCGGAACCAACTTCAACACCTGTACCGGAGGTTACAACAACAGCGCCAAGTTCAACGTCGACACCGGAAGCTACAACTGCAGCTCCGATTCCGGAACCCACTTCAACTCCAGGGCCAGCAGGTACGACTGCAGCACCAAGCCCAGATCCAAGTCTGGCGCCAGCAGCAACAGCGCCTACTCCAGTGCCTACCCCAGTACCAGAACCAGCGGCTACAACAACGGCACCGAATCCCGTGTTCACGCCGAATGTCTCGAGACAGTTGGACCCGACGCCAACTCCGGTGCCGACGCCAACTCCGAAGACCGTGACAAAGGAGCCGGAGGCAGGAAACCCACCGGAGAGTGTCACTCCGTCATCAAGCGGACCGACACCCTCTCCGTCTCCAAACACCAACGACAGCACTCCGGCTCCAGTCAGCAACCCGCCGTCGAGTTCGAGTCCGAGTCCGAGTCCGAGTCCGAATCCAGCGACGCCGTCTCCTCCTCCAGTACAAAGCCCGAGCCCCAACCAGGGCTCGCAGTCAGGTTCGTTCCCATCGGGTGATGTAGGAGGGGACGATGTTGGCAATGGTGGTAACTCCAAGAGTGGCTCCATGGCGCGGTCTCCAACGCCATCGGAGATGAACTCGGACGGAGACCTGAGTCCCGAGGCCGGGATCCCAGTGACGCAGGACCCAGCGTCGCTCCAGCGAGAGGACGAGGCGAGGAACGACTTTGCGACCTTGGCGCCGATCATTGAGGAGTCCCCGAACCCGACGGTGTACCGACAGTCAGACGGCGGCTCGACTCCTATCCCAACGAGCCAGCCGACGTCGAGCTCGACGAGCATTCTCTCGAGCTCAGTGAACGACAACACGCTCGTGTTCATTGTGGTCGGCGCGGTCATGGCCGTCGCGGTGGTCGTCGGCGCGGTCATCCTGAGACGGAAATCGCCGCAGCGCAGCGATTCGCTGCGGGAGCTCGAGTCGGCAACGGCTGCAGGCATCCTGCGACCCGGTGGCGCGTACAACGCCACCAACACGCCTCGCGACAGCATGGAGCTCATGTGAGAGAGGCAACAAAGGCGCAGTAAGTAGTTAGAATAGGAAAGTAGTAGTGGGGAGCAGATTTTTGATTTCGTAGTGGGTAAGTTAATAGTCTTTTTTTCAGTGACAAGAGTAATTATTAGGAGGAGGAGCGCCCGCCACTTTCGTGGTGGTAGGTTGATCGTTTCCAAGGGTAGACAGCGAGGACTAGCTAGTTAGAAAGAAAGAGGGAGAGAAACCAGACAGGTAGTCAGGCATCAGAAGACCAAGGGAGTAGTCCGAACGAAGAGAGCAGCTCAAGCACACAAGGTTGTGCGATTTGTTTCTTTCGTTCTTGGTCATTGTTGTTGTTTTCTCTTTTTTTCAATTTAGGGGGGAAATATGATACAATAGGGTTACTAAACAGGAAAAAAGTGTCCACCACCAACCTACTCCGAAACTGGGAGACCTCGTCACCTCCTTCGCTGGATTTGGCTCGGTTGCTACTCGCTCGCATCCTCTCTTCTTGTTTAGGCTCATATCCGACACCACCGCTCTCACTCTCGGGGGTCCACAGATGCAGTCAGCGCACGCATTTCATGCACTCGATCACGGATTTCACACTTTGTTCGCCACCAACACATTCAACAGATCCGAGAGCTCCACTCCAGCGCTCGCTTGGCGTTCCGGGCAAAGCGAGTACACCATCGGTTCATCCGCAGATTGCACTTGCGCGAAACCTGAAAACAAGAAGACAAGAAGACAACGAATAGAACATTGTCAGCCAAACTCACAGTTTTACCAGAAGTGATAGAAACCCTCATGCCACTTACGTCGCTTGAAAAAGTCGTACGCGCCGCCAGCGTTGAACCTCGAGCCTTCCACAAAAAAGCTGCTTCGTTGACGCATTTGGGACGCTTCCGATTTCTGCAGCATCGCGATGACTCGCTGCTGAAAGTCCACAACTCCGTCGGTCTCAGCCGCTTCACTGGCATCGACTTGGTTGTCTTCAACATCGTCGGCTCTGCTTTCCGGCTCCACTCTCTCGTCGCCTTCAGCCTCTCCAACCACAGGACACGGGATGTCGCCGACCACGATGAATGGCGCCTCGGCAACTGTTTTCACCTCTTCCAGCTGCGATAGGACCGCACGACACACGCCAGCATCCATCTCTGGCACACGAGTCAGATCCTTCGCTGGGTGGAATACAACCACAGGCTCCGAGCTGTCAGATCGCGTCACGAGCTTTTCACAACCATCCGCTTCAGGCTGTGAAGCAGTCGCAATGACAGCCTTCGCCGCCCGCTTGGCTTTCGTCATCGTCTTCTTCTTTCGACGTTGCGAATTGGTTGTTGCTGACACTGGTTTCAACGTCGCGCGCTTCTTCGCATCACGATCTTCGCTGACATACACAACGCACTGGGATTTGTACACCGAACACTCGACATCGACACGACCAGCGACGTCAAAGCGCCACGCGAACCCGCTTCCAGGACCGAGCAGCGGCGTCGACGTCTTGCGCACGTGGTTGCCCGCCGTGTCGAACAAAGTCGCATCCAATGAGTGCTCCACCATCCCCAGGGTCTGCTTGCTCACACGCCACACAACGAGGTCGCCCTTCACGATAAACAGCTCCGCGGGGCTGAACACAAAGTCTTCCAGCAGGATTTCGTGAATTCGGACACTTGGGCTGCGCAGCTTCAAGCTCTCCATAGCATCCAGCGACAGCGGTGTGGGGAAGAAGCTATCGAGCAGATCAAGCTCCGAGCCCATGCCATAAGCTCCCTCGCGCGATTCCTCACTCGGCGACAGCCCGTACTGGACAAACGACAACTCGTCTTCGGATCCGGACTGGGTCTCCTGACTCGACGACTCCACTACGCAGGGGCCCATGGACTTTGTCACCGAACTGGTGTGGAGCTTCAGCGAATGCTGCTCTTCCGCAGCGTACGCAATCTCTTCGTCCTCTTCTTCGTTGATCTGCGTCGCTGACTCCGTCTCCTGAATCACCTCTGTCGCTGGTGATGCTTCCAAAGAAGTAACCGGCTTTGGCTGGATTGGCTTGACTTTCCACAGCAGCTGCTTCATCAGACTCGGGTTGTTTCCTTTCTTGCTGTTGAACTGCTTGCGACGACGTAGTTCAGGCGCGCTCTCTTTTCGCGGTCGCGGTTGTTGCTCAATCTGCGTTGGTGGAGGTTCTTGCACACGAGTACTCTCCACAGGAACCGTAGGGACAATTATAGGCTCTGTCGGCAGCGCATCCGACTTCTCCGAGGATTTGTCGCTCTCTGCTACCTCTGTGCTATCATCCTGGACAACATTGCGTTTGTTCTTCTTCTTCTTCTGTCGCTTTGCCTTTGGCGACGCCACTGGTACTGCTGCTGTTGATGCTGCTGTAACATCAATTGCTGGTTCCAGAGACTGCTGCTGCTTCATGCTGACTGCAACCTCCACAACCGGCGACTCTACAACGACAGGAGGTTCCGGAACTACCTCGATGACCTCAGGCATCAGCGACATCGATTCTTTGCCACGAGCAGCTCGAAATGATTCCTTCCGGGGCTTCTCACTTGACTTCTTCTTACCGCTGACGCTGGTGGCGACTGAACTGCTGCTAGTCGAAGTCTCCTGATTCGAAACCACAGGCTTGTGCTTCTTTTTGCGCGTGTATGAGGGTCCGTCTCGCACGGGGCTCGATGCACCATCCTCCTGTGGCTGATTGCTGCCAGTAACCACATCCTCCACAGCGCTCTCTTCACGACGCTGCTCCGCTTGGTTATCGCTCTCTACAGGCTCCACTTTGCTTCCGACAGCAACGACGCCATGCTGTGGTTTTGCAAAATCCACGGCATCTACTTCCTGGTTGCTGTTGCTCTCGCGAACAAGCTTACGACGCTGCTGCTGCTTCTGCTTGAGCTTCTCGTGCTTCGTCACAGGTACCACGTTTGCAGCCGTCACTGGCGCTTCTGCCGGCGCAATCACTGCCTCTTTGTTCACCGAGTTGCTGTTCTCGCTGTCCTGCGTGATCGGCACCTTGCGTCGGTAGCGCATGCCCATTGCGAGTACACTGCTCGATGACAAATACGCTAATTGACACCATCACACAAACCGACACGACTTCAATTAGTGACCAATGCAGTTAATACAAGGCAAATCTCAACCCATCCATCATCGCACTTGGTCCATCCGCACGCATGCATATACAGACAGCGCTGTCCACTCCACATCGCAGGCATCTTGGCACACATCCAAGCACGTAAAGATACGACGCTAGAGCTAGAGCTCATACACACACACTGTACAGTATCAATACATGCAGACATACACGTACGTACATTTCTCTGGCGTCTTGCCCATGCTGTTTGTTGTCTCTCTCTCCCTCTCTCTCTCTCTTCTGCTTGCGTTGTGGGGGCGCGCGGCGTCTCTTGAGGGACTCGGCGGCGCGTTCTTTAGCTTCTTTCTTTGCTTTTTGGTTCAATTTCAATCGCCAAAATGGAAAAAAGCGGGTGGGTGGGCATGCGGGCCGGTGGAGGCGTAAACAGGTGGGTGGGTTTTTGACAAATTGATTACTCTAAAATGGATTCGGGTTCAGACCCGTTTGGCCAATTTCTAACTTTATGAGAGGTTTTAGTATAAATCTCGTAATCCTACGGGTTTACGAACGCAAATGGGTTTGACCCGCCTGCTCGGTCCGCCCTTCTCTCCGTTCGGTTTTGATGTGGCCCACGTCAAGGTCTGGTATTTTCCTTGAAAAACCTTCATAATTACTGTAAACGTTGGAATAAGTACGCATCAAGATCTGAGCATCAAACGCATTTTGCACCGAAAATCATCTGACCGGCATCCAACTTGCTTCTGTTCGACACTGCCACTCAGCATCAAACAGAGCAGGCTCTGACAGAGAGAGAGAGAGAGTGTGTGCAAATGCTGTCACCTCCTTGCGATGCCAGATAGAAATCAGCCCTACACACCAAATAGAGACGCTCCAAGAGGACTGCGACTCCGCGGACAGTACATATTCCCCATTTGTGCAAGCAGGAGTATCAGGTTTTGTAGACGAAATCGAGTCTGCTCAGCACGAACCGCGCCTCGAGTATACGTTCTGTTTTAGTGTTCGGCGATGCTTGGGAAGCTTGTGGAGCTTGCGCGTCGATGAAGGATCGCTGTGTGGGAGCCGATCCCATTGACATTGTCGCGAAGTGGAGAGCGAGCCGCAGAACCAATTGGAAGCACAAATCTAATCTGCGTACCTTTTCGGGAGAATACGGTAGCTCGACGTCGAGAGTTCTAGAAAAATCATAAAAGAGCCAATAATATTCTACAACAGCATGGTTTCATTTGTGAGGTGACCACCACATCAAGATCTTCTTCAAGAATGCCTGACAGATGACAAGCGGTAGCAGCGTTGCTGCCTCCCTAGAAGCTCTTTAGCGCGCAAAAGCTCCAGCGCTTCGGAGCCTGAGAACGGTGTTGCATAGCCAGTATGGACCAGTCAGTTTTCGTGGCTTTGAAGTCGTTTGACGGCTATTATAGCACGAAGGTCGTCTCGGAACTCAAACCCATCTGCAGTCAGTAGTTGCACATCGAACACAGTCTTTGGCTCACGTGTCTATCTAGCACACGTTCTTCCTTTAACTATTCCTTCACTTGTATTTATCGGCTGTGGATGATAGTACATCGTTCGCTGGGTAAGTATGTGCAGTACAGTATACCAAGAGCTCTCTAATAATATTGAGCACTTAGCCACACAAAACGTGGGGTACTCTGAGCAGCTCGCTGCTGCACTTGCCTTCGCCCAGCTTCAAGCGACCCCAAAGTATCCATCCATCCACACTGGTTGATGGATAGATCGATCGCTGTATCCTCACTCACCTTGGACGCGCGGGTTTCTCGCTTTGACAAGCGTTGCCCCTCGCTCGGTAAGAACAGCTCTCTATTTTAGAGACTGAGGAGTAAAGATTGTCCGCAAGGCATCACAAGCCTGTGGCACGAGGACGCTTTTCTGGGAGGGTATCCCTCCTGGTTCTTATCGGGAATTCCGGTCCTCAATTCCAGACCCACGAAGACCACCTCGTCTTCCTAGACATCTTCAGTCCTCAATTTTCCCCACCGACTCCACCTTGTCAATAACAAACTCGTCACCCACCCTACCTCCTGTGCCTTCATACGAAGTGCCATTGCCAGCCACAATGGCTCAGCAGCAGCAACCCCAGCGCTACTTGTTTGCGGACCTGGACACGCTCGTCGCGTCGATCAAGCTCCATGTGCAGTCGCAGTCGCTCGAGTTCCGCGAGCAGCTGAGGATCATGTCCGTTGACGACATCGCGCTCGAGCCACAGAAGCTCGCAGTGACGCTCCAAGGCGACGACGTAACCTCGGTTGTGCGTTGCCGCAAGGGCTCATTCTACCAGCCGAACATGCCAAGCGGTGTCGCGTTCAGAGCGTGCGGCTGGTAGATGAAGAAGAAAGGCGCCGAGCACCACCGCACGCTCGAGAACATGATGGACAAGACGTTCCAGGAGGCAGGCACGAGTCTAGCCAACGAGTCCCGCAAGACCTTGATGCTGGCGGCGGGCGCCATCGCGCTGTCCGTGCTCAGTGTGCTCGAGGTGTTCCTCGAAGGCAACTGCCACGCCCAGGTGTACTTCGTCCAGCGCTGCCAGCACGCGAGCCTGGCGCAGCTGAAACTCAGGTTCCCGACCAAACTCGAGTTCGTTTACATCGACCGCTACGTGCCAGGCCTGCTGGTCTACAGAAAGGAGCTCAGCGCTGAAGTGAAGACTTCACCGCCACCATTACCGAGGGTCTCAACACCAGCAGCAGCAGCGGCTCGAGTCCCCAGGACCAAGTTCGCGCCAAACCCGAACCCAGGTGGCCAGCAACCAAGAGGATATCACGATGGTCCAGCTCCATATCGTGGCCCGCAACCTGGCCGAGGCTCACAACTTGGTCGATGCTCACAACCAGGTCGTGGATTTGCCCAGGCACATCTACATGGACCCCAGGACCAAGCGTGTCCACACAGCGCTGCTCCATTCCATCGACAGTAACAACAGCAGCAGCAGGCGTCTCGTGGCACTCCTGACTCGGCTGCAGTGGCCAAGGAGCAAGCCCTCGTAGAGAAGCGGCGCAGCCTGACCCAAGCCATCCCATCGCAATGCCTCGCGGGCACGCGCCAGCGGTTCGTGTTCATGGACTTTGACAACGTCACGGCGGGACTCTACTCGTTCCACCACCACCTCTACACGCGAGTGCCCGACGCGAGGAGCTCCGCCAACCTGTTTCTCAACCTGAAGGCGCTCACCACGCGCATCTGCGGCGCCGAGGAGCTGCCGCTCGCCCAACGACAGCTGGCGACGTACTTCAACTCGCGAGAGGCGGTCTCGCAGAAGCTCACGGCGCACCACTGGCAGGTCGCCAAGCAAGAGACCGTGGGCGGCACGACGCTGCAGCTGCAGCTCTACGCGCAGTGCGTGCCGACGCCACCGGACTCCAAGACGCTGGCGCTGGTCACGGGCGACGGCAACATGCGCGCGACCAACAACATATCGTTCAAGGAGATCGTGCACAAGTACTTGCAGAGCGGCTGGTTTGTGGAGATCTACGCGTGGCTGCACTCGCTGAGTGAGAGCTACATCGAGTTCCAGAGAGCGTACCCTCGCCACGTGATTGTGCGTCCGCTGGACGAGATCTTCCACGGCCTGGTGCGTCTCAAGTCCAAATTCCCAGATGCCATCCCAGCCGCAAACTCCGCGCTTTCCAATGCCGTGTACGCGACCGATAACAACGTGTTGCTTGAGCTCCAGAAGCAGTTCCAGGAACTGGACGACGAAGCTCTGGCGCTGCAGCTTCAGGGATCGCTACTTGTCGGCGAGGAGCTCCAGGATCTAGATACTGACACGGAGGTTGCACTTCCAACAACTGCTACTACTCTGAGTGTCGAGCTTGGCGAAGAGGACGAGTACCTCGTGTGCCCGATCTCGCAGAAGCTCTTCGAAAAGCCAGTGATCGTGAGCTACTGTGGCAAGACGTTCTCGGAGCAAGCGCCCTGAGCCGAATGCGCAACGGTGACGGGAGGTGCCCGTGGTGTCGGAGCGCACGCTTCACGACCTCGAAGAACCAGGAGCTCACCAAGGTGGTGGAGCTGGTCAAGAAGTAACACGCTGGACCTGAGTGAGGTCTCGCTGGCGATCGATCGACAATGATCCATAGCGTTAGCTAGGTCTCTGCCATCCATGCATTATCGACACAGAACTTGACGTGAGCACACAAAAGTACTGCAGTACTACTGCTACTACTACTTACTGGAGCTGAAAACGAATAAAGTATTGCAGTGCAGTCTGATTCTTCAGTGCCTTCTCTTGCTGCCCATCTGCCGTACTAGTGAACAGGTGCTTTGGCTCCTCTTCACTTGCGGCTGGCAGCAACTACGGAGTAAAAGTCCCACCGCTTGGGTTACGTGAATGCAGTGTATGTACGGTGGTCCCCGGAGCGGATATTATTACTACGGAGTAAGAGAGCGCTGGATCTCGCTCAGCGTTATGGTACTAAAGACAACAAGGTCGATGATGAACCACACTGTACATAGTCAAGTATCTGACTATCTATTGGGCGATGTGAATGCAATCAGCCATCGCTCCTCTCGCCTGCCGACGCATTCCCTTCAACTAGGAGGAGTTCTGAGCCTACAACATCGAGGGATCATGCTGCTGCTGAAAGTTCCGGTGGTCGGACTCCATGGACCTGACTCAAGCCCCTTTCACCCAGCAGCGTCGCCTGCTGCTTCTTGAGCAGCTCCACGAGCACCGCGAGGTTTCGATTCACCAGCGTCGAGTAGCTGGTGCTCTGGCACCACGAGCACTTGGCGCCTTGCGCTGTTTGGCGAATTTGTTCTAGCGCTTGCTTTGAAAAGGTCTTGCCGCAGCAACTCACGGTCACCGGCTCCTCGTAGAGCTAGTATGTTATCGGGCAGGTCAAATGCTCCTCGTGCTCTTGGAAGATCCGTTGCTGGGCGATCCGCTCGGCCCCCAGACGCTCTTCTTGGGCTCGAATCTGGTGCTGCAGCTGGTCGAGGTCGAGGTCTGCGTGTTTGACTGGGGACCGCGGTGCTGTCGTAGTAGCTGTATCCTGCTACGTCGTTGATGGGTTTGAAGGTATACCTTGAGGTCGAGGTCCTCCTGGTTGATCGCCACGTCGGTTCGGGTTTGAAGTGGACTTGGAGGGTTCTTGAGTTGCTGGGGTGGGTGGCGGTGGATGTGATGGATCATGACTCACGGGCGCGGCACCAAGTAGTGGAGCCTGTACATTGGCGACGACAAGCTCTTCGCTGCGCGCCAGCAAGTCAGGGAGGTAGTCGTCGATCCAAATGAGCTCGAGTTTGGTCCGAAACTTCATGCTCAGCTGCTCTAGGTTCGCTTGCCAGCAACGCTCGAGAAAGTAGACCTGCATTCGCCACGTCTCGTGGAGGAAGAACTCAAGTAACCCCAACACTGTCGGCTCAATGGAGCCCGTGATGAGCACCAGCGTCTTGGACTCGTGGTTTCCGCACGGTCCGATCTCTAAGAATGTCTGGTCCAGTAGTTTCTCTAGGGTTTGGTTGTCTGGGTCTTGCTCCAGCTGCATCTCCCACCCGAGTTCCTTGAACGCGTTCCCAATGGGCAAGTGCTGTGGCTGGAAGTAGAATCCGCTGCGGCAAACGACGAGCGAGGTCGCCCTGTCTTCGAGCAGCGCGGTGAGCTTCTGTGGGTCGGCTGTGATCGCGATGTCACCGTCCATGAATGCTCCCACAGTTTTCAGACGCTCACTCAATTCGAGAGACTGGTGCTTCTCCTGGACATACAGCGTGATCGATTTGAGAAGCCCATCCAGATCGAGAAACAGGAAGCGCGTGGGGCGAGTCATTCGAGTCGAGCAGCGAGCGACAGGAAGACTTGACGAGCGAATGCCTTGCAATCTCGTTCACAATTGTTGCGTCGCGCAGTGTGGCTTGGAATGTCAGCGCGAGGTTCAACGTGGTGGAGAGAGCTGGGACCTAGACAACGAACCAGTTACGCGGCGCATAAGAAGTGTGGATTTCCAGCTCGGGGTCCAGCGAGGCCCAGAACGCAATGAACTCTGCTTCAAACACCACTACACAAAGCGCAACTTAGACGCACACAAGCTGGAGCATCGCTGTGTCGACACGTGTCGTGGGACTCAGATGGCTGCGCAAATCGTATGGACGCGAGCGCACGAGAAGATTTGGTGTGTCATTTTGTACAGTAAAAGGGGACCACTGCCGCCGAGTCAGATGGGTACAATCACCACTCGCGCGCGCCAAATGGCTCCACAATTCCACGCGAGGAAGAAGATCTCTAATGGGGAAATGCACAAGACAAGCCAACGCACTAACGCAACACTCGTTTGCAACCGTAGCGATTCTTTTCTTTCTGGCTGTCCTTATATATCGTCAAGTCAAAATGCTAATGTAGTTTCGTAGAAAAATAGAACGGGGGTGGATTGTAGACATCTTCAGTCAGACATACGTAGGTAGGTGGTAGTAACTTATTGGTTCTTGCACTCAGGAGGCTTCTCGGTCGAGTTGGCGCCCTCGAGCGCTGGGAACTTCTTCTTGCTCTTGCGCGCGCGAGGAGCGGCGTCCTCGTCCGACTCCTCCGAGTCATCCTCGTCGTCATCATAATCGTCCTCCGGGTCGTAGTCCGAGTCGTCCTCGTCCTCCACCGCCTCGCCGGTGAACCACAGCAGCGCCTGTGGGATGATCGTCTCATGGATGAGGAAGCCGATCTCAAAGTCGCCAGTGAGCTGACGCATGATCAAATCGTTGTCCTCGTCGTCCTCCTCCGATGGCATGTCCACTGGTGTGAAGAACTGGAAGAAGCTCTCGCATGGCTCGGTGCGGCTCACGACGCGGGTCTCACCCTTGCCGCCCTTGGCGCGCTGCTTCACCTTCTTCGTCACTTCGCAGAGGTTCTTACCCTCCTTCCACTCAATGACGGTGCCGGTGACGTTACGAAGCACAGCCTCGCCAGCCTCCGACGCATCACCAATGTCGTACTCCTTGGACAGGGTCTTGTTGGTGAAGAACGGGTTCTCAGCAAAGTCGAACTCGAGCTTGAAGCCGTTGTCCTCCTCGTGCGAGGCAGAGCGCACGTCCACCAAGTACTCGAACGCAGGTAGGTCGCGCTCGTGGATAAGGTCCGCAAGCGCCGAGTGGTTCATGAACGCACGCAGCCAGAAGCCTGGGACACCCTTGACGTTCGCGTCTTCCTCCGAGGCGCCCTCCACCTTGCCTTCGCCATTCAGCACCGCGTCGACTTCCTTCGCACCCGAGACGATCTCCGCACGCTGCTTGTAGAACGGCTGGTAGAGCTTCTCGTACTTGAGCTCTAGCAGCTTGCGCTCCTTCTCGAACTGCTCCTCGATCTCCGCCTGCTTCTCCTGCAGACCACGGAGCGCCGCGAGACGCAGCTGCACGTTCGCAGGCAGCGACGCGAGGTCGTCCTCGAGGTCCTCCTCGTCGTCCTCCTCTTCGCCGTCGACCGTAAGGTTGGTGACCGCCGAGGTCAAGCCGTCCACTGGCTGGGAGCCGCGGCCGTCCTGGGCGTCCACCTCGACGACGGTCTCTTGTTCCGCAAGCTTCTTGTCGGCCATTGTGTTCTGAAGTGTGTGTGTGTGGTGTCACGTGCGATCGAGCAATCGAATGGCGATGTGAGCGAGCGGGTGGGTGGGCGGCTTGGTGCTTCCTGCTTTCGCTTCTTCTTCGCGCCTTGTTGTGTGGCTTCTCTTTCTCCGTCTTTGGCGCGCCGCGTTTTTGGATGATTGATTGGTTTGTCTTTTTTACGCCAAAAAGGGTCTTTTTACGATTCGCGCGTAATTACGAGACCAAAAGTGCGTCGCCCCCTGCCTCATCTCCCCAATTGATTGTTGGCTCACATCGACGAGTCCATTGTGACGTGTTCCACATCAAGTTAGGATCGATGCATTTAGATCAAACGTATACCACCTCACATTCGGTTCAGTTGACACAAATAATAATGTGGCCCACGTTAATACGACCACAACGGGATCTGGCTTGTCTTTGCGTGAGCGTGAGTGATTGCGTCCTCAGTCAGACGCGAACAAGACAAGACCGGGAGGAGACCGCTGAAGCGCAAGCGCAAGAGCAAGAGCAAGCAGGAAGAGACAAGCTCAGGAAGAGACAGAAACTGAAGATGGCGGTGCTGGACAACGGCGTGGGTGTCTCTGGAGGCGGCAGCAACGCGTCTAGCAGTAGCACCAAGCGCCGCGTCGCCTACTTCTACGACTGTGCGTTCTAATCTTCTCGCAAAATGGCTTCTTGTGGGCGGCGCTTGGATACAACTAACTGAATGGGTGACTGACCTTTGTTTTGAATGTTTGGATGTTTGTTTGCTGCTTGGTGGTGTATAGCGGAGATTGGGAACTATCACTATGGACAAAACCACCCAATGAAGGTGCGTACTGTGTTGCGAGTGTCCGACAGTGCGATTATGGTATGGGCGTGATGGTGCTGATAATATGGACTGTTTGTTTGTTTGTAGCCTCATCGTGTTCGCATGGCGCACAACCTGATCGCAAACTACGGCATGACCAAGCACATGGAGATCTTCGTAAGTCTTTCGATTTACATGTGTGCTGTCATTGATATGTGGGTGGTAAATAACCGTCGCTGTGTGTGCTATCCTGAATGCGATTTGCAGCGTCCTCGCCTGGTCGAATGGGACGAGCTCACGCGCTTCCACTCGGACGACTACATCCACTTCTTGCGCCTCGTGACGCCGGACAACATGCACGAATACCTGCGTCAGCTCCAGCGCTTCAACGTCGGCGAGGATTGTCCCGTGTTCGATGGCGTGTTTGAGTTCTGCCAGATGTACGCGTCCGCGTCGATTGGCGGCGCTGCCAAGCTGAACGAAGAGTCTGCGGATATTGTGATCAACTGGTCCGGTGGGCTGCACCACGCGAAGCGCTCGGAAGCCTCGGGTTTCTGCTACGTGAACGACTGCGTGCTAGGCATTCTCGAACTGCTCAAGAAGCACCAGCGCGTGCTCTACATCGATATCGACATCCACCACGGCGACGGTGTCGAAGAGGCGTTCTATACGACGAACCGCGTGATGACGTGCTCGTTCCACAAGTATGGCGAGTACTTCCCAGGCACGGGTGACATCAAGGACATTGGCTACGGCGAGGGCAAGAACTATGCTGTGAACTTCCCGTGCCGTGACGGCATGGACGACGAGAGCTTCACGAACATTTTCCGGAGCGTGATTTCGAAGATCATGGAGCACTTCGCGCCGGGCGCTGTGGTCTTGCAGTGTGGTACGGACTCGCTCTCGGGTGATCGCCTGGGCTGCTTCAACCTGTCGGTGAAAGGACACGCGGACTGTGTGGCATACGTCAAGAGCTTCAATGTGCCGACGCTGGTGCTTGGGGGTGGTGGCTACACGCTCCGCAACGTCGCCCGATGCTGGTGCTATGAGACATCGGTTCTCACGGGCATCGACATCCCGGATGCCATGCCGTACAACGACTACTTTGAGTACTACGGTCCGGAGTACCGTCTCCACATGCCAGTGAGCAATATGGAGAACCTCAACACACCTTCGTATCTGAACGACATGAAGCGCATACTGCACGAGCAGCTGCGACAGATTGAGCCGGTGCCGAGCGTGCCGTTCCACCAAGCGCCGTCGACGACGCTCCAGGACGACCGCGAGAGTGCGACGAGGGATCAGGAGCAGGACGACGTGGAGATGATGGACATCTCGGGCGAGAAGCAGCACCAGCAGCAGCTCACGATGCGTGAGAGCGCGCAGCACCAAGCGGAGTTTTACGACTAGTAGGTGATGACAAAGATTGAGAGAGTGAAAGGGAGAAGTTGTCAGGGTTACTGAGAGGGGGACGATAAGAGGCAAGCAAAAAACAACAAGAAAAAAGAAGACAAACAAACCAAACTGCTCCTGATCGTGAATATCCGTGTGGAAGTTGGCGTCAGATGGCTGATTCCATGAGTGTGAATGAGGCACGTAAGAGGATGGGATTTGCGCTTTTCACAGAACATGTTCGAATCTGCGTTTGGTCTCTGGAGCTCGTGGAGAGCATGGTGTTCTACTTGTGGGTATCGTCGGCGTGATCCCGGTGATCGGCTTTTCGTGCTGCTTGTGACGTCGCGAGGTGTCGTCGCGACACAGAGGCAGCTTGTCGGACGAGATCAAGCGCGACGGCCACGACCAGCACACGCCGACAACAGCGACGCACGCGATGTCCAACAAGACGAATGACCTAAATAGCAAATATATGCATTTGTGTGAGTGCTCCAACATTTTTGGAACAACAAACAGAGATTTGTATCGGGATAACGTTACAGTATTCTGAGAGGTGCACACATCCAAGATCAGAATCCTGGATGTCCAAGATTCTGATCTTGATTTAGACAGTTGCATAAATGGCTCCCCCCATTTTTGTTGCTCGGCAAGAGCCTCTTCGGCGTCGCAGATCTTCTCACACAGAGCTCAGCGAGCCACTTTCATCAGTGGTGGTTGAGCCAACAACATCAGAAAGAAACAGAAGAAAGAAGCAGAACACGCCCAAGCAACCGCAGCAAGCGGCGCCTATTCGAGCGTTCTCTTCTCACACCAGCCAGCAGCCATGGTTAGAGAGACAGGTACATGAGCGTCTCTGTGTATATGTATATGTCTGTGTCTCTGTGTGTACGTATGTGTGTGCATGTGGATGCGTCGTACGCTCGCACAGTTGCTGCTTGGAAGGATGCTTGTGAACGTGAAAATGATGATTCTCTTTCTTTGTATGACTGTGTCTGCTGCATTTGCAGAGGACCTGATGGGCGAGCTGTATGCGTGGGACACCACGATCGAGGACGTGTTTGCGCTGAGCAAGAACGACCCGAAGCGCGACGAAGATGACGCGGTGGACGCGTACGAAGAGACCATCCAGCTCGCGAGCCGCCCCGACGACGGCTCGTCGGACGCGGTGCTGAGTCTCGCGGCGCAGATGCTCGCGAAGCACTTCTTTAAGTTCCCGCATGTGCACATGAACGTCATGAAGGTGATGCTCGCGCTCTGTAAGCCAGAGCGTCCGCAGGCGGTGCGCATCAACACGATCCGCTCGCTCATGCAGATCGTCAAGACCCCGTCGAGCGCTGCCGAGCCGCTCGCGAGCGAGTGCGCGGATGAGATCCAGAGTGTGATCGCAAAATTGGTCGAGAAGGAGACGTCGGGCGTGATCATGCGCCACATGAGCCAGCTGGGCAAAGCGCTGAAGGAACGGAAAGAAGTAGCTGCCCAGGCAGCGGCGGCGGAAGACAAGCTCGCGAAGAAGAAGAACCAGAAGGCTGAGAAGCTGAAGAAGAAAGCGGAGAAGGCGGCTGAGAAAGAGAAAGAACGCGAACACAAGAAGAAAGTGGCGGCGCTGGCTGCTTCCGCTGCATCCGCATCTGCCTCCGCGTTCCGTGCAGCAGTTGATGCTGCAGTCGCGCCAGTGCTTTCCACGAATGATCGCGACAAGCAGAGGCTGCGTCGTGTCATTACTTCGGAGGACCATGATGATCGCAAAGGTACGTTTGTATACCATGTTGTAGTTGCTATGTTGGTCGTGTGAATTGTGGACTGACTGTGTTACCTCTGTGTATGTTCTCTTCAACAATGGGAAAGGAACCCGTGAGGAGCGACGAAGCAACCGAGAGGATAGCGGCTCGAGCTCTAAGGGTGACGAAAAGAGGAAGCGCATCGAAGAGCTGCTGGCGCGTCCTCCTGATCTAGGGAATGGAGCCCGTGAGGAACGTCGAAGCAACCGAGAGGACAGCGGCTCGAGCTCGAAAAGCGATGAGAAGAGGAAGCGCATTGAAGAATTACTCGCGCGCCCTCCTGACCAACCGCGCAGTTTGTCTGTTTCGACGCCGACTGGTGGGTCCAGCTGTCCTCCAGGGCCGTACATCTTTATTGGCAATCTGCCGATGGAGCTTCACCCCTCGGAAATCGTGTCGTTCCTCTCGAAAGTGGACCCAAGTGTGAAAAACCAGCACGTGCAGGTGAAGTACCCGTCGCACACGTCTGGGTACGCGTTTGTGAGCCTACGCTCGACTCAGCTCGCTCGTGAAGCGATCCGTTTTGTGAACAGAGTCAAGTTCCACGGCCAGATGATGAAGGCGAACTTTGCGCGCGGACCGCCATGCCAGACGCTCACTTTTGTCGAGCGCAACGGGAAAAACCGAAGCATGGAAGACGATGACGCAGTGCGAGACTTTGACTTTAAAAAGTGCAACCGCAACGTCTGGGACCGTCTGTGCGATGCGTTGCGCGCGTACGGCAAGCTGAAAGTGATCGAGACGGGAAAAGTGCGCTTTGACGACGTTGAAAACGCGAAAGAGGTGATCAAGAAGCATCATTTCAACATTCAAAATTACGAGATCATTCCGATCTATGAACCAGACGACCAACTGAGGCATGACACTACGCGTTCTCGCCCACTGCCAATAACATCCCCGCAGCAACATCAGCAACAGCAGCATCAGCAGCAATCGTTAGGAGCGCGACATAGCTTCTCGCTCAAGTCGGGACGAGTTGGTACGTGAGATGGATAGAGATGATACTGATGTAAACCTGTGGATCATTTGTGGTCTGTACTGACAAACCATTTTTCTGTATCTGTTGGTGTAGTGGGAGATCAGCAGATGGACGAAGAGAGTGAGTTGTCGAAGAGTGAGCGTGCTACAGAGAGTCGAAAAAGCGAGAAGCGTGATCGAAAGAGCGACAAGATCGATGAACGCAGAAATCGAAAGAGAAGCCCGAGTCCTCTCCCAGTTTCAAAGAAGCGCGAGAGCAGCAGCACCCATAACAAGTCGCGATCTCGATCTGCGTCTCCCTCAATGTCGGCAAAAGTGAAGCCGCATGAAGCTCGAGGTCGTCGATCTGGATCGCACTCTCGATCGCCTGTCGCAAAATCTCGCAAGCAAAGCGCGCGCGGTCGCTCACAGTCCCGATCGGTCTCTCCTGATGCTGCATCTGCGGCTTTTAGAAAGCGATCTGAATCTCGAAAGAAGAAGCAGCAGTCGGCGTCGGCGTCGGCGTCGGCTTCGCGCTCGAGATCTCCGGCTGCTCGGTCTGCTCAAAAAGAGAAAAGTCGTGGCCGCTCCCGATCGCGATCTGTTTCTCCAGCGCCTGCGAGAAAACTAGAGACTCGTCGCCGTTCGCAGTCACCACCTTCTCCTGTACCGGCTCAGAAGAAGAGAGACCAGGATGATGAGTCTCCCTCTATGAACAAAAAGAACAATGGCACTCCTCGATCGCGGTCGAGATCGCCTCTTGCTGTGAAAGAGCGAAAGTCTGGCCCACCACCTCCTACTCGTCGAGAGTCGCCTCCTCCAGCTAACCAGCGGCAGATGCGCCCGAACGACGCACCTGCTCGTGGAGGTCCTTCTGAGAAAGCGCAGCAGCCTCGTCGAAAATCGCGCTCTCGATCTGGTGAACGCGTCCGCTATGTCCCCAAAGACATGAGTACCTACGGCCCTGCTGCTGGCAGTCACGGAGATGGAGGTGCCAAGCAGAGTGAGAGGGAGAGAAACCTGCGCGAGAATGATGAGCCTTCTGAGCGCTCGCGTCAGCTACAACCAGAGAGACGCGACAGTGGCGGCGGACGTGGTGGTAAAGGCGGTAAGATGTCTCGATACGGTCCTGCGATCTCGGATCTTCCAAGCGACCGTGCCAACAACGACAACAAGAACGGGGGTGGCCGTGACGAACGACGCGACGACCGTCAAGCCCCAAAGTGGGAGCGCCGTGATTCCCTGCAACGCCCGCGAACTCAGTCGTTTGGTGACAACAACGATACCAACAACAACCAGGAACCTCTTCTTCGAAATGAACAACGTCGTCGAAGCCGCAGTCCTCCTCGATTTGGTGGTGAGCGAGCGCGCTCGAGATCGCCTCACAACAGATCACGTCCAGTCGATGGTCTACCGCGCACAATGCCTGGGGACAATGGGGGGCGTAGACGTGATGTCAGCCGTCCTCTGGAGCGCAAGAACAGTGGCTCTCATCGTGGAGATGATCGCTCGGTTGCTGAAGTTGCACGTAAGGAGCTGGAAAAACAACGACAGCAGCAGCAACTTCGTCGCGAATCGTATTCGAGTGGCAACAATCTATCGAGATACGGTGACGGTGGACGATCGGAACAGTTTCCGACACCACCACAGCGCGATGGCGGCCGTCCTCGTGGAGGAAGTTTCCAGAAGCCTCGCAGCCGAAGCAGAAGTCGGAGCCCTCCTGCGCGTCCAACGCAGCAGCAGCAGCTCCAGCGCCAGAATGACTTTTCTCGCGACCGTGCCCACTCTCCTCTTGTGCCACCGTACGTGAGAGACTTCAACCATGGACCTAATGCCAAGGGCTCTCCGCAGTTTGATCAGCATCAAGGCCGGGGAAATAACAACGTAAGAGACGCACCGTTGCTCGATCGTAAGCACAGCAGCAGCAACGTGAGAGACTTGCCACTGCTTGACCATAAGCGCAGCAGCAACAGCATGAGAGACTCGCCACTGCTCGACCAGCCGAAACGTGATCGACGAGACTCGGACGTTGAGCGTCGAGGTCGCTCGCCGCCACCTTCGCCACTCATGGTAGCAAATGATCGTCGAGGACTTGCGCCACCTGTGGTCGAGCAACGCAACCGAAGCCGCAGCAACACGCGTGGCGGACGAGCTGACGATCGTGACCGCAACCGCAAAGAGAGCCGCCAGAGTCGCCGCAGTGAGAAAAGGAAAGAGCGCGCTTTGAATGACCAGAACAATCGCAATCGAGCCAACGACCAAGGCAGAGACCGCAGCAAGGGACGCCAGGAGCGACCGCTCTCGCCCGTGCTTGCGTCACCTCCATCTGGGAAGCGCCTGCGCTCACTCACGCCGTCGCCAGTGCGTCGCGATACCGGCAGCAACAACAGCAACCAGCGCACGAAGTCAAACAAAACGACAGCGAGCCGTGAGCGTAGCCGAAGTCCGATCTTGAAGCGACCTGTGCAGAGTGGCACTGTAGATGACAGCAAGGACCGATCCCCTGCTGAGAAGAAGCGTCGCATTGACGATGATGATGACTTTCTGCCAAAGCCCGCGAGTGCCGCTGTGTTCGACGACATGGACGAAATGATGGTGGACTACGAAGAAGACGACGACTGAATGTGAACTTGATTTGAGTTGAGAGACTGCTGTGTGCTGATGCCGCACACACAGTCTTGAACGCGCTGCAACCAGCCAGCCAGCTCCTGTGTGAACTTGAGCTCCAGATTTGATTGCAGCTGATTGAAGCAGATTTGACTCGAGAAGGAGAGAGAGCGAGCGAGCGAGAGAGAGGGTGTGGGTGCGCCGCCTGCCCTATATGAAGATTTATACAACTGTGTGTGCTTTGGTTTCCCATGAATATGAACACGAAGAAGATCAGCAATTTGGGCTTTTCAGGGAGAGAGAGAAGATAAGAGAGAGAGAAAAACAAAGAGCGCCAAGAATTGCCAAGACTGAGAGACCCCGAGGCGCCGCCGCTGCTGCTGCTACGGCTCCTGATGCTGAGTGCGTCCGTGATCTTCTGGATTTCTTCTGAGAGCATTGCCCTCCGCTGGTGCTGAGACTTAGACTTGTGGGTCTGATCCAGTTGGAACTGCGTCGTGACTTCTCTACTGTTCACTGTTTCATCGAGTTCAGGAGAAACGCGTCGGAATGTGATTGATTGAGCGAGCGGTCTGATTTCTCCATTCTTCCTTCGAGATCGGAGCTGATTGAAGCAAACGAGTTTCCTACCACGAGATAGGGAGTTCGCAAATTGCGGTACCAAGCCAAGCAGCAGGTTGATTCGCGTCCAGTGATCCAGAGGAGGTTTGAGCTCAGAGTATGGCGCCAGCCAACCGTGTGCTGTCGTAGCTATTCTGGTTTCCCACTCCCTCCTCGTGTCTCCATCGCTGTCCCCTCTTCTCCTCTTCTTCCTCTTTGCCACCGCTGCTACCTCTGGAAGGACGGGTGGACATCTATCTGCTGGGGATCTGCCTTCTCTCTGATCGTCCTCTACGATCAGAGCTGGGGATGGTGGACTCGCTCCCGTTGAAACTGCTCTCTCTACTCTCTCTGTTTCTGCGGGAGGAAACAACAAGAACGTCGGAGCGTGATTGAACAAGCGATCGAGAGGTTTAGTTTCTCCTTCCTTGGAAGCGAGAGCTGATACGAGCCGAAGCGATACAAATCGTCCAATGGTGAGAAGAATCACTGCTACCAAGTCAAGCACTACTACTGTACCTACTTGGTTTCTATCCAGTCGTGCAGTGATCTAGTGAAGATTTGAGGCATGGGATATGGGCCACCCTGCGCTGTCACTGCCTATGCTGCTTTCCCCCTCTTCTTCCCACATGCATCGCTGTCTTTTCTCGCCTTCTTCATCAACTTCTTATTTGCGTCTTCGATGGATTGTCAAGTTGTGAGCAAGCCTGTCATTCAACGAGTTCTCCGCCCGCACTGAAAAGCGCCTGCTCTTTCTCGCCCAAGACTCTCGAGACTCTGGACTTTGACCTCGCAGCGATCGACGCTCTTCCTCAAGAAGCCATGGCTAAGCACTTCTGTCTTCTTCTCGGTTTTGCCGCTGTCTGCCTTTGCGACCAGGCAGTGGGGAACTTCATCACGGACGTCTTCGACATCAAGACCGTGTGTGCGCCGGACTCGATGCTCTGCTCGCACGGCGGACGCACATTCCGCGACCGGAACCACAATTGCGAGTTCACGCCGTGCAAGTTTGTCGATCCACCGAGCGTCGCGCCGACGCCCGCGCCAGGAAGCCAGCGAATGAACAACGTGACCACGTGGTTCCGCAACGAAGAGTTTTTTGTCCCACAGATTCGATTCCGAGACCTCAAGCGCGGCAGAAAGATCGCGGACCGCGTGACCAAGGTGCTGCATGCCAAGTCGCAGCGAGCGATCAAGTGGAGCATGACTAGTAGCGGTGGTGGCAGTGTCGATACAGTGGACATCATTGCAGTTCCATCATGGCTCACCGTCGAGCAGCCGAAGAACAGGACCGAGGCGCATAATAAACTTCTCCAGGAAGCGCTGTCGACAGGAGGCGATCTGGATCTCGCGCAACAAGGCAAACTGCTGGTCGCGTCACGGAAACCCTGGACGCGGTTCGCGTTCTTTGGCTGGCTCGCGCGGCATCCAACTTCAAGCAACGTGATGAAGATGCTGCGGGTCGTCCAGGACGCCAACAGTCTCGACACGCTCATCAAGCAAAACCAGCAGCAGCAGCACGAGAGTGACGGTAGTAGCCGTGGTGTCTTTGACATCGCCATCGAGTTGCTCCCAAGGCAGATCGTCGCGATCCCGTCGCTCGTGCTCATGAACGCCAGTATGGAAGGAGACCGCAGGGATAATGGTGAGAATGCGAAGCAGAACTGGTTTGCAAACCAACCAGAAGCCGTGCTGGTCCAAGTATTGGAATTCCTCGAGCGTCGACTGATGCAGATGGGGCACCTGGAGCCACAGCGTCCAATGACCACTGTTGAGACCAGACGAGCGACGCTGAACGCGTCAACAGGGAAGCCCAACGGCTCTGCGACTGAAGATACGAATATCGGTGTGAAGAGAACGACGAGCGTGAACCGGAGCGTGAAGTTTGCAAGTCGGTACAAGAGCGAGAGCGCGTCACTGCGAGTGTTTCTCACGCCATTCGCGAGTCTCGTGGGTGAAGATGACGAGGACGGTGGTGGCGCGAAAGACAGGGAAGGTACGTACATTCATAACGTGTCGGTGTGGAATTTCACGATGGTGTTGTGTGATGCGTTTGAAAAGATGCGGCAAGCGCACCAGCACAGCAGTGTGCCGCTCACTGTGCTTGTCCAGCGTGGCAGCAGTGCCAGCAATGACACTGGTGCTGGTGCTACAATGGCCTTGGAGCATTCGAGTTCGTTTGGTGCGGATGAGGGTAGCAGCAGCAGCAGCAATGCGACGGAGGAAAGCTTCGCCTTCACTTGCTGGTTTTGCCAGCAGATCGAGGACGGACGCGGACTCCCGGTTGCGAACGCGTCGGCAACGATGCAGGCTGTGCGCTACTATCATCAGGTGTGATTTGTTGCATTGAGCTAGCGTTTTCCTTTCTAAAGTTCCCATGTGCTTGTGATTGATACACGTTTGCCCAAGTGCTGTGCACGGATGTACCCATTTTCCCCTCACGACTCGCCCCGACTTCTGTGTGCACCCATTTCGATCACGACCCGTTCTGACTCTCGTGGGTGTAGCTTTGCAACCCGTTACAACACAAGCGGAGAGATTTATCAGCGATTTAATTTTCGTGGATATTAATCCACCTGATTTTGTTCCTCCTTCTCTCACACAAAATCAGGCAATCCTTGAAATCACACGCAACAAACTTGGAGTTTGATGGAAGAGAAGATTCAATGCTGCCAGCCAGCCAGATATGTATCGTTGTGTGCGCTGAGTTTGCGGCTCAAACACTGGCGTTGAGTTGTCTCCAGTTGCTGCTGAAAAGGGCTCAACGAGCCATCCATTCCTCCCAACCCCACATGACCCCTTCCCTCCCTCCCCACACCACCATCTGGAAATCACAAGCAGGCACCGCAGCTGGAGGCAACATGTGAGATGAGATGCAGCATAGTGTACTCAACTGAATAATTGTATGGGCCATCAATACAATGCAATTCAGATTCAGCGTGCTCGTCCTCACCACATGCCCGCCCAGTTCATTTGCCAAACTATGGACGGACTCATTTTGTTCTCTCATTTCTGCCCACACATTCACATTCACACACACTTGCTCACCTCACAGACACTTGCACTTGCGCACGCAAGTGCACCCACTTGTGCCACACCACCACCACCACAACAAGCAAGCCAAACAAACGCAAATTTTCGCAGACGACCCTTTTTTCCACCAATCACTTGTCTCTGATTTAGAAAGGACATTCCATTTCCACCAATCATCGCTGCGCATGCGATCAGACAGACGCGTCTCCAGCTGGCAAGCCAAGTCCCAGCAACTCATCTTTGCCGTGTCTTTTCTCATACACGCAAGTGGAGCAAGCCCCGCAAGCAAGCGTTCATTCATTCGCCGATTCCCCACCACCCGCCCACGAGAGAAGCCGCGCGCGAGAGAGAGAGAAGCAGAGAACTCCCCATACCATATACAGATAGATACTAGAGGAGAAGGTGAGCTTCATGGCCGGATCATCGTCTTCGCTCTGCTGCTGCGATATGGGACTCTTCGACTTCTTCCGCTCGCGCTCGTCGCTTCGTGGCCGCAACAGCGTCAAGGGCAGCAGCAGCGAGAGCGCGCCGCCCGCAGCAGCGGACGTGCCGGCATATCCAGCGTCGACTGCTGGCGGCAGCAGCAGCAGCAGCGCCCCTGTCGTGGTTGTAGCGAAAGCCCCTGTGAGTGCACCTGCTGCCACTGCGCCTGCGTCATTGGACTCGATCGCTACGACCGCCTCGACCGGCTCGAACAACAACAACAACAACGATGATGATGATGATGAAGGAATGGAGAGCGATGACGCCAGTGCGAAGAAGAAAGCAGCGCCGCAGAATCTCGGCAGCATCCAGAACTACGAGATCGTGAAGGAGCTGGGACGCGGCGCCACAGCAGTCGTGCAGCTCGGCAAGCAGAAGGACGGCGAGCAACTCGTGGCGCTGAAGGTGTTCAAGACGTCGCTATTGAAGAAGATGCGCGAGGTGAAGCGTGTGGGGCGTCGCATGGTCGTGTCCACGGCGCTGGACAAGGTGCAGATCGAGATCGCGATCATGAAGAAGCTCAAGCACGTCAATTTGCTGAATCTGCTCGAAGTATTTGACGACGACTCGGAAACGCTCGTACTGATGCTCGAGTACGCGCCGCTGGGCCAGATCATGCACTGGGACGCGAATGCGCGCGTGTACAAGTCGAAGAACGACAAGATTTGCGCGACTGACAGCACGTTCCAGGAAGAGGAGCTGCGCAACTGTGCGCGCCAGCTGCTGCTCGGGCTCGAGTACTTGCACGAAAACAACATTTGCCACCGCGATTTGAAGCCAGAGAACATCCTCGTGGCGGACGACGGCGTCTACAAGATCGCGGATTTTGGTGTGGCGCATTTGTTTGACGAAGAGAAATCAGCAACTCCTGAAGCTCCTGGAAGCAACAACCAGTTGAACTCGTCTGAGAAGAAGAAAGGGTACGTGTCGTCCACTGCGGGTACGTATGCGTTTATGGCGCCAGAGACGCTCAAGGGCGGTGCGTATGACGCGTATTCTGCGGATGTGTGGGCGCTCGGCATCACGCTCCACGCACTCGCGCTCGGCAGCATCCCGTTCTACAACCCGGATGTCGTGGAGCTCTTTGAACAGATCGAGACCGTCCCGATTGTGCTGGAGACCGGCAACAACGACGACAGCGTGTCGAGCGAATTGGCGGAGTTCCTCTACGGTCTGTTGGCGAAGGACCCGGAGAAGCGATGGAGCCTGAAGCAGTGCAAGGAGCACCACTGGGTCTTGAAGGGACTGGACGAGGAGGCGAAGAGCGTGTTCCTGAATACGAAGTACGAGCAGGTGAAGGTGGACGCGCAGGACGTGGCGAACGCCGTGACGAAAGTGTCGTCCTTTAATGTGCTCCTGCGCGTCAAGCTCGGCGCCAACCGGTGGCTGCGCAAGGCGCAGGCGTCGTCGGAGGAGCGCCGACGCGCGTCGCTGAATGCAGACGATTGCCCGCGATCCCAGCCGTCGTCTATGAACTCGGTGGACGAGAGCCCCGAGACCGCTGATGTCGAGGAGGAGAAGAAACCCATCAGCAGCAGCAGCAATCAGACGCAGTTATCAGACAACCAGGCGGAGATCTGAAGCAAGAGGAGAAAGCTTGCGCCTTGAGAAAACGGTCATGCGCGTGTGCTTTTTGCGTGGTTCTAGTTTAATTAGCGAGAGAACTTCAAGGGGCGGCAATGTGAAAGTCTACCCACCCATCCATTAATGTATGTCTACGAACAAAAGGAAACAAATACATCCTATCTTTCTTCTTAGTATTCCATGCGAAGGCAAACAACAACTAACGTTACTTCGTATGACAATTTCGAAATTGGTTTTCATCAAGCTCCTAGCCACGGTTGCCGTAATGTTCCCTGCTCTTCTTGCCCGCTCCGCCGCCGCCTCGGTTCGGGATCATGCTCAGACCCGCGCTGGTGAGGAAGGCGCCGGTCTGGACGGCGTGCTCCTTGAGCTTCTGCTTGACCATGAGGAGCAGCGTGCAGCTGACGCCCACGAGCGCGAGCGTGAGGATGAACGTCATGTAGCTCACGGCCACGGAGCCGTACATCTGGCCGCTCTGGCCGCTCATGAAGAAGCCCATGAGCACGGGGATGAAGATCTCGCCCATGCCGCAGCCGAACACGATCAGCGACGACACGCGGCGGATCAGCAGTTCGTTGATCACGCGCGTGAGGCAGTGGATGCTCAGCGTGAACAGCGGTGCCAGTGCAAACCCAAAGAGCACGAGGCAGACCGTGAAGGTCGCGAAGCCCGACTCGGCGCCGAAGAGGATCCCAAACGAGCTGATCATGCACGCGATGCTCAGGTAGAAGATCGAGAAGAGGTTGAGCGCGTGGAACATGTAGGACGAGAAGAAGCAGTACGAGAGCCAGAGCGCCGCCCAAAAGAGCAGCATGAGCACGCAGCCCCACACATAAATCTGCTGCTCCGTCAGCGGCGTGGACGATACCTTGAGCACGTGGCCGATGTAGTCGAACAGGAACGCCCCCAGTCCCAACTGGATGCCGAAGAGCACAGTCGCGAATATCGTCACCATCAAGATGATCAGATTGTTCTGCGGGTCGTACGTGTCCGGGTTGTAGTTCGCCGACCCCGCGTAGTGCTTCACGTGCAGAAACACGCCACCGACGATCGGGCTGGGCACAGTCGGCACTCTGCGCGTCGGATCCTCGAATCCCAGGAGCGTCTGATGCTCGTCGCGTCCATGCATGGGGCGAGGACTCGCCACCGCCATGATGATCACGGTTGGGATCACCGTTGCTATCGCCAAGCCGTAGAACGCGTAGCTCAGTTCTAGTGACAGTGCGTTCAGGATCAACGCGATCGCCGGACCGAGCACTGCGCCAAAGCCGTACGCAAAATTCAGCGACGTCACGAGGCTGCGCCCGCGCTCGATCTTCTCTCCGGCAACCCAGAGAACGCAGCGATTCAGCCTAGAAGGAGCAACGTGGGAGATAAATAGTTAGTCCTAAGCCCGGAATATACAATACAATAGCAACATCATCGATACAGATTCACAACACGTACGAGATGTTGAGCAGAGCCGACCAGACGCCCTTGGCGATAAAGTAGATGCTGACGCCAAGGTTCCCCGACACCGCCGCCACAGGTGTCAGACACGCGTACCAGCCGCCGCTCGCGAGCAAGAGCCCGACCGTGAGGTACTTCATCAGGCTCATCTCTATCGTCACGTTGAGCACGAGCTCGCTCACAAACGACATGAGCAGCGCGGCGCCGCCGTGCGCTGCGAAGATCGGTCCGAACGACGACACGGGGCTGTTGAGGTTCGACGTGGTCTTGGCGAGCTGCGAAAAGTACTGCAGCGATGGCCCCAGCAGTCCGATGAACGCTCCCTGCAGCACGTAGATGAACCGGTACGCGAACAGCTGCAGCTCGTAGCTCTGCTCGTCGTCCGGGATGTCGTCCATCGATGGGATACTGCTCAGCGATGACTCTAGGTGCAGCATCGACAGCTGCTCCTTCTGGTACTGGTAGTTGTCGCTGCTGGATGCGCCAAAGCTGCGTCTGTCCGAGCCTCCAGCGCCGCCGCCGCCGCCGCCGCCACCACCACCTCCGACACTGAAGCTATTGCTGCTGCCTCCGCCAAAGAGCGGCGCCGGTCGACTCTGGAAGGCGCCTGATGCGCGAAAGCTGCTGCTGTCGTTGCCGTGGATGCTACTGCCGCCCGTGGAGAGCGAGCTCTGGTTGGACGATCTTCGCGACGACTGCGACGCGCGGTGCGGGTTCTTGCCAGGCATCTTTTCTTGCTGATCACGTATCGACTGCGTGTGTGGAAAAGGGATACGAGAGAGACGTGCAGCAGTCGCTCAATGGATCAGCAGGCGAGTGAATGGAGCGGGCGAGCGAGATCGAGCGCGCGAAGCAGCAACTCAACTCGACCGAATGGCGCTCGATTCAATCGCAATGCGCAAATGGAGAATGAACTTTCTCTCTCTTCCACGCTCACTGCTTTTTTCAAGAAGAGAGAGAGAAAAAAAAAAAAACTCAGAGCAGCATATTTGTTTTTGAACAAGTGGGTGCAAAAAGAAACTGTTTGTTAAAGTAGGACCCTTTCTTTTAAAACGCGAATATGGCCATCAAAATGGGAACATTCTGAAAGTTCCCATTTTTACTTGGCGTTTGTATGAAAATCGAGAAAAACTCTCTTAATCGATGCCAAAAATGAAAGTTTTCCCGAGTTTTCATACAAATTCGAAGTAAAAATGAGAATTTCCCGAATGAAGAAAGCGCGCGCGGAACACGTCCCGCATTCGTTAACCCTCTCCGACTAAGTACGAAGGAGGGTCACACGAATGATCGCGGTTCAATGAAGCAAAGTGATAGAACGAAAGCCGTGGACTTCGAATCCTGGATGGATTAACATGGAGAAGACATTCGTTGTTCTTTTTATTACATGTGCATTAACCTTTTTCATGAAAGCGTGGGAGAAAAATAACGTGGTGCTGGCAACACACCTGCTGAGCTGTCTGCGTCACGCTCTCCACCTAGATACTCGTGTGTGCTGTGTGTGTGTGTGTGGGTCGTCACGATAAAAGCAAAACAATACGCAAGCATTCTCACTGCTTACGCGTCCTCCATGAGTGTGTTGAGCACGACGTTCACGTTGCCCTCGCACTGCTCGAGCATGTCGATCACGCGCACCGAGCTCACGTTCGGGAAGATGTTGTGCACCAGCGACAGTTCGTCCGCCCACTTGAGCTCGGCCTCCGAGAACGCAACCGGCACGCCCGTCGCAACATGCGCTTCCGTCACAGGCGCCGCAACAGGCGTGGCAACAGGCGCTGGAACAGCAACTGGCACAGGCGCAGCGACTGGAGCTGGCGCTGGAGGCGGCACCACCTGCACTGGCGCTGGCGCGGCGACTGGCATTGGTGGAGCTGGTGCCTTCTGCTCGACTTCTGGCTTGGCAGCAGGAGCAGCGGTGTCCTTCTTCTCAGGGATGAACTGCTTGATCTGGCCCACAAGACCCTGCGCGAATGACGAGAAGCCCTCGGCGGCGGTCTTGGCGCCAGCAGTGGTCTCCTTCGCGACCTGCTCGTACGGGATCTCCTGCATCGAGTGGCGCACGGCGTCGATCGACTCGTGCACCTGTGCGTTGCTGGCCCAGCTCTCGCTCTTGACCTTCTCGAGCGTCGCCGTGAGCGCGTGGATGAGGTTCTCGATCGAGGTCACGATCGGGTCGGCGATCTTCTCCTGGAACGCGGCCTGGTGGCGCGGCACGGCGACGAACTTGAGGCTCTTGACCGCGTCGCTGCTGCTGAGGAACACGCGGCACGCCTCGGCGTACTCGGCGTCCGAGCCGACGTTCAAACGGTCGCCCTCGGCGTCCGTATACTGGATCACGAACGAGCCCGGCTCGAGGCGGAAGGTCTGCACCACGAGGCGCATGAGGTCGTTCAGGTGAAACACGTTCAGGTCAACGCGCGAGCGGTGGATCTCACCGTTGAATGCGATCTTGAGCGCGGCCTGGGACGACATGATGACAGCGCGGGTGGTATGTATGGGCTACTGATGGGAATGGGCTTCTGCGAGGCGCTTCTGTTTGGCTTTTGGGTTGGGAAGAACAAAGCGTCGCGCTTTTGTGTCTGATAGTGAGAGCGAGAAGGCAGGCCAAGATGTGGAGGACAAGAGGGAAAACCAAAACCTGGAGGAAAACTGGATGTTTCGAGGGAGGTGAGACTGAATACCCTCTCGAATACGATTGAGAGAACAATGAGTAGAAAACGGATTCTGTCAAAAATATTGACCTTTATATATGATAAACTATGTAATATGATTTTGTCTTTCTCAAGTATATGTTTATAGAGGCATAAAAAAGCGCTTCTTTCTGCCAACAACAAAAAAAAAAACAGAAACCGAGGAAGGTGAAGAAAATAGTGACATCGGTTTGTTGTTTTCTCTCTCTCTTCTCGACTCTCTGTATTCACTATGGGGATGATCGCCACGTGCGCATGCTCTCGTAATGTACATGATCATTCGCTGGCCACAACGCTTTCTCTCGTAAGAGAAGCGAATGAGAGTCTCGCAAACACGCCACTGCCATAAGGATCGCAACCTAGGTTGGTTGGATCTCGTACCAGTGACACGGCACTAAAATGGCATTCAAGCGGAGAGAGCCTCATTCCGACCTCACCTGAATGTATGTGGTGTTGAAGAGAGAGATGGGGAAACCACTTCAACCTCAGAAGCACCACAGTCCAGCGATCCTAAAGCGTTGGTTGCCACCATTCGCATACGCCCTACTATCAGTGCAAGTACAGTGTAGCAATAACGACTTGCCTGCAGTGCTCTGTATTGGCAATCTGTGGGCCTCTGAAGACCAAACGCGGCACCGCAATGCTCTCGAACCACGTGCAGACACTTTGATTCTATGTTCAGGCTAGAAAGCTATCTCCAGGATCGTAAGACCGATCGACACCGATGATCTTAGCGCCGAGGAGTTGATTGTGTATGACGCTGGATACGTTCTCCAGGCTCGTTACTGCGTGTTGGTGTTGATGTAGAAGAGCTCCGCTTTGTTTACCAGCGCTACTTGCACCGCCACTAAACCAGTTGGTTGCCGCTGATGAGGCTCTCTCACCTTGGTCTCTGGCGTTGCGAAGCGGATTACCAGCCTCATGGTCATGTGCAGTTTGTAGTTGATCTACAGCCTTGGTTGAGGGCGAATGGAGCCTTGCTCTCTCGTTGGCGCGCACTCTACAATTCTCTACGCTGGAACCAAGAAGAACTCGGCTGAATTTGGCAAGGAGAGCGATATACAGGACACTCACTGATATGGCTTCCAAGTCTCTCAAAATCGCAGCGACAGCCGCAGTTCTCGCAAGCTGCTGCCTCTTCATCGCACACGCAGAGTTCGCGTACTACAACACCTACTCGACTCACTACGAGCCCAGCGACAGCGCAAAGAGCAGCAAAGCCCACGGCCGAGGGACGACAGCCAGCTACAGCATTCATCGCTCGTGGGGAGCGGGGGCTCACGTGAGCGCCGACTCGGGCAAAGGCTTCACCTGGGACGTCTGGACTGAGTAGAGCGAGCGGGCGTCACCAACCAAGTTGAGCAATTGAAGCGTCACGAAAGAGAGAGAAAGAGAACTCCAAGCGGCATTCGAAAGAAAACCTTTGGACGCAGCGCATGATGAGAAATAGATTTGCTTTCGCGTGTGGTTGAGTAGGTGGTGGCGGGTGAAGAGGTACGTGTTTGATGTTCAATGTGGTCAGTGAAGTTTTGAGGGGAAAAGTGAAAGATTCAATGTGTCCCTTGGTGATGTGTGTGTGTGGCGGTTGAGAAGCTTTATGGATCCACCGAGTGATGAGATTCATCTTTGAGATTTGGCATTGGCATTTTCGACTAAGCCAGCAACCTGCTCTTTGTGTGAGTGCGGGACCTGCACCTTGCGCAATCGCGGCCTTGAAGGTGTCGATCGA
>JAADVN010000080.1:0-37723 GCA_023335535.1 Globisporangium spinosum
CACCGAGTTGTACGGCTCCACGACAGCCGAAGACACCTGTGGCGATGGGTAGATGGTAAAGCCGAGCTTGCTCTTGCGGCCGTAGTCGACCGACAGGCGCTCAAGCAAAAGCGAGCCGAGACCCGAGCCGGTGCCACCACCGACGGCGTTGAACACCATGAAGCCCTGGAGACCGGTACAGTTGTCCGCAAGCTTGCGCACGCGGTCAAGCACCAAGTCGACGACCTCCTTGCCGATCGTGTAGTGACCACGCGCGTAGTTGTTCGCCGCATCTTCCTTGCCAGAGATGATCTGCTCCGGGTGGTAGAGCTGGCGGTAGGTGCCGGTGCGCACCTCGTCACAGACCGTCGGCTCCAAATCGACAAAGACCGCGCGCGGCACGTGCTTGCCGGCGCCAGTCTCCGAGAAGAACGTGGAGAACGCGTCGTCCCCGCCGCCGATCGTCTTGTCGCTCGGCATCTGTCCATCCGGCTGGATGCCGTGCTCGAGGCAGTAGAGCTCCCAGCACGAGTTGCCGAGCTGGATGCCACCCTGGCCCAAGTGGATGGAGAGGATTTCGCGCATATTGCTTGGTGAAGAGTGGGGGTGGGAGGTTGCTTGCTTTAGAGGCTTGGGTGCTTGCTTCGCGGTCGAGAGGAAGCGTTGTGATGGCGCTTGCAGTCAACTTGGAGAATGAGAGAGACCAGCGACTGCGAGCGAGAGAGAAAAGAACCGCAAGCAGAAAGGGACTACGGGCGGGAACGAGGCGCTTAACATCCGCTAACCGCCAGCTGTAGCTGCATTTGAATTTTCAAACGGAAAACGCGAGCCAATCAGAGCGAGAGGACGTGAAGGGCGGGGGGCGTTAGAGGGTGTTGAGCGGTTGGTGGCAAGCACATCAGAAGATTGGGACACTGCGAGATTTGCTACGTGATTGGCATAAAATAGATTGAGGTTGATGACGATTGGCCGAAATCTAGATTGCAAGGTCTGTGCCAAGTGGAAATTGACCGGAATGATGGTAATCAAGGCATCATTCCGATATGAAGTCCAGTGACTGAAAGCAATGTACAATCAACTTACAGAGTATATATACTTACACAGATGCTTACAACAGCACGTGTGTCGAGTTGTGGGAAAAAGTTGCTGCACTGTATTCATTCGCAGAGGTTCAACGGTCGGATCGCGTGCCTGGTGATGTCGACGACAAGATGGCCCAGGTCGATCGACCGCTTTCAGAGCGTGCGTCTAAATGCGGAAGGAGCGAAAGAGAGAGAGGCAGCCGGCTGGCGCGTTTTCTGGGCTCTCTCTATAGTAGACGACAAGTACAGTCACTTTGACGATTGCCATCGGATCTGATCCCATCATTCGGCTTGTTTCGGAGGAAACGTTGAAGTTTGCTTGTTGTGTCCTTTCGTGTACACGTAGCAGATACAGATGGCTACTTTCTGGAGACACCAACCATTTCAGACCACCAGGATCTGGTATGGTCAGGATGCCGCGGGTGCAAGTGAAGTACCCTAGCCCACCTGCTGTATGATACAGGACGCAACAGAACAGAGCCGAAGGCGCTGAAATTGGCAACAACCGCAACAACCAACGCGGTTGCCTGTCGGAGCCTTCAGTTCTTTGTCTCTCTCACGCTTGGGGTAAAAATTTGGCTCCACTGCAACAACTGCGTGCTTGCGAAGCTTGTTGAGACGTTGTTGGCGTCAGCGAGACCAATGCAAATCACGATTTGATGGCAGTATTTTTTGCAAAAGTTCAGCGTTCGTACTCCCTTGTTGATACTTAAATTGCGCATAGGTTGGAAGAACCAGCCTGGGGCATAGAGAATAACACGACCTTGTTTGATTGGTGAAGCTACGGCTTCACTGCCCATGGATGAACGATAGTCCCGATCTTCCGATCTTCTTATTCGTTCTTGATATGCGATGGCGCCACGAGAAATATGTACACGTTGCCATTCGTGCGCATCACTCCCGGACGCGACCGAGCACGGCGCTTGAACACGACGATCTGTCGAATGTCTTCGATCTGCGCCAGTCATCAAATGCAAGAATAGCAGAGTTAGCAATCAGAATAGGTTCAGGATACTAAAGAGACTTGAGAGAACGCCACACAAGATCGTACCAGTGTCGGATTCAGGTTGAAGTAGTTGTGCCGGATGAAATGCACGTTGTTATCCATCCACGTCGTATCGATGACGTCAATGTCCAGGAAATCCAGCGGCTCATCGGACTCGTCGCCGTGGTCCAAGTCCGCGTCCGAGCGGTAGTTGTACGCGTACGAGGCGACATCTGGGAACTTGGCGTGCTGGTTCATCTCGACTGCCTCTTTGCCGAGATCCAGCGCGTAGTCCTCGGTCTCGCGCAACTGCACGCTCCAGCGAGGGGACCATCGCGCGGGCCGCTCTCTGTCGCACTCACTCCTGCGGTCGCGGTGCAGCATCTGCACGCGCTTGCCCATCGAGTACAGCAGTGGATCAAACAGTTTCTTGCGCAGCAGGAGCTCCGCCCAGAACAGCGCGCCGTCCTTGCATAGATAGCACGGCAGTAGGACAATCAGGCTTGCTAAACCATTCCCACAGTAAACGCCCATCAACAACGTACCATTTGATCTCCATACACTGTGATGTGGTCGCAGAACTTTCGGCAGAGGTCGTATCCGCCATTGATGCGCACAAAGTCGTCGCGAGGGTAGTCGGGATTCGAAAGTATCAAGGCGGTCAGGCGTGCTCTCCGCTGTATCTTCAGCGACGCAGAGTCCAAAGTCGATTTCTGATCCTAAACTCTTGCAACAAGATAAGCTTTCTGTCAGTGAAGCACCAGTGACGGCAGACGCATCAACCTCAATAGAAACATACGCAGAACACTTCGTCCAGAAGCCCGCGGCTGAGCGAGTTGAAGAAGATCCGAGCCCCCATCGAGTGCGCGATCACGCTGATCGACGCGTAGCCAGCGTCCACGATACTGACGAGGAAATCTCGGAAATCCATCGCGGTTCGCTCGCTCTCACTCCCGGCAGTTTTCGCTGCGAAGATAAAAACCCACCGAGTAATAACCACAGACAGAGGTTAGATCCATGGCGGCGTGTGTGTGGATGTGGATGTGATCGACTGTGAGCACGATTGTTTCAGAGTGCGTACCCGGGAAGTATGCCAGCGTGCCTCCTGTCGGCCAGCTGAAGATAAACGGGTGGATGTGGGTCGGAAAGTTGCCGAGCGCGAGCAGTTGAGCGAGCCGCGTGAGTCCGTAGTCCAGTGGACAATTGTACCCGTGGAGGAACACCAGCGCTTCTTTCCCGTCCTACAATATAACACATACAGCAACTCAAACTATCAGTTTGCAATGACAGAAGAGTGCAAACACTAAAACGATAACTGTTGTACCAATCGGAGATTGTTCGCGCTTGCCATGCGCTCGTCTCGGAAGGAGAACGATCTGGTCGCGACTGTCTCGTCCATGGCGCGCACTTCGTCGAGCGGTGTCCTCAGATACGGCAGGCACTCGGCTGCAGACTGGGGCTTGTTCTCCACGACACCGTCAGTCAGGTGATGCACCTGCGGCAAGAACGAGAAGAATCCTCCAGACACCGAGCACTCGATACTTCACACATACAAGGGCAACATTAGTATCAGTGAGAATCGCGCTCCCAAGTGTCAAAGCCCAATCAGGTGGTACACTCTCTCTTCGTACCTCGCCACGCCCCAGTGGATACCCTCATCCGAGTGCTTTGGGATGTACAGCACTTGGTCATTGCGAGCCTCCGCGCGATTGTGGCAGAACCCAATCCGCAGGTTCACAAAGCAGTAGCCGCTGCCACGCTCCTGGCTCTGGAATGGGCCAACGGGGATGCCGTGCTCCCATTGTCCGCGGAGCTGCTCGCCGTGAAACGACGAGTCGGACCAGATGCCAAAGCCATGCGGCCGACCCTGCGCGTCGAGGCCGCCGCAGTATGACACTCGGACGCGGCTGCGCTTGTAGAACCGAGCGAGCGATCGGTAGGTCAGCGTGTGATGGCGCTTGCTCACCACCACGTTCCACCAGCGCTTCGCCTTTAAGTACCGCTTGCGCACGACCCACGGGTACACATAGTGCGTGACAATGTGGAACGCGACCGTGAGCACTTCTGCTACTGCGAGTACGATCAGGATTATGCGGCGCGTGTCGCGGTCGCTCTCCGAAACGTCCTTTTCCACCCAGATGATCGACTCGAGCCTCCCCGTGACGAGGAACGTGGACAGCTCCGCGACAATGACCCAGTAGATGAGCCACCGCACCACGAGCGCGATCTGTACATGCATGCAATGGTTATCAGTAAGCACATTTCCATTGCATACATACACAAACAGGTTTGTAGCACCAGTACAGTACCTCGACCGCTAAGAAGACGAGAAACAGGTTGAACACGAGTGCGATGGTGTTGTCGGTTGTGAGGAACGCCTTTTCTTCCGCTGCAGTATATCCGCCAATATGAGTGACCAAATCAAAACGACACGAGAGTGCCAGAGCATCCCTGGCTCGCGAAGTTACTAGTTAAAATGACGAGGAGGGTCGCAAGACGCAGTGCTACGTACAGGATGAGCGGATGACGTCTGCAGTGAACACCGCGACGATATAGAATACGATGATCAGAGTCACCAACTGCGTCGACGCCGAGTACTACAGAATAACAACAACACAGAGTCAACACTTTAGCCACCAACAGATGAAGCTAGAGTCCGAAATGTCGACAATAAGCTGCACCTGCTTGTATACGCCCTGGCACTTGCGCTGCACGCGCCGCTCGGTCATCACCGCGAACGCTCTGATCAATCAGTCCGATAGTCATCGCCACATGTGAAACAGATCTTTTCGTCAGTCAATGAGATCCCTCCAACGAGCTAATTTAGCCACTGCGGCCACTGCAACTGCATCAAAGCAAAAGCAAACGGGTCTGCCAGCCAGCCACACGTACGTCTTGTAGTTGAAGCACATCCTGTGCTTATTCGCCATCGCGTCTGGATCGCACACGTCTCCTTCTTCGCCTTCGCTGGCGTCATCCGAACTGCAAATGTCGAGCGCGCGCGAGCGACTGCTGCTGTTGCTGTTCGAGTCTGTGCCACGTAGCAGATGCGCCGTGAGGTCATTTCGCGCCGTGGGCGATGCGGCTGTCATCGCCAGCGCCTGCTGGTGCGTCGACAGCGGCGCAATCGGAGGCGCCATTTGTCAAGTGTGAAGTGAGATCCAACTGCTTGATTGATTGCCTTGTGTGCTGTTGGTCCGCTTCTCAATGGGTGATGATGAGTCGAGTGGAAAACGCAAGCCCCAAAAGGGCAAGCAAGCGCCATTATGACATGACCACTCGCCGTATCGCATGTTCCTCTCGTTTCTTCAGGAATCTGGTGGCGGTGCCTGTTTACTTCGGTAATCGCTTGGACTCATCACAGGTGGCAATCAGCTTTTCGAGCCAATCAGATCTCTCCTAGAAGCGTCTTGACCACAGCTGAAGCAGCATTGCTATCGGAAAAGTCGTTGATCTTGACCGAATTTAAGGGAGAGTGGGATAGGACCAGAGAAAAACAGAAAATAGAGTGAACGAATGTCGCTTGAATGTGGTCATCGAAAATAATGAAATTGAGGTTGCATGAATGTGATGGAGAGAAAATTGCTTGAATGGGAACAGACACGAGGTTGGGTGAATGAGAAAAGGCTTCGTGTACAGTGGTGGAAGGAAATATAAGACCACTGCATTTTCCAGTGTTGTGAACGTAAAACTGCTTCGAACAAGCTGAAATTGGGCACAGTAATGTTTGATACCATTTCAGCATGTGGTGTTAATTTCAGCACTCAAAACTAAAAACTGATGAAGCTATAGAAAATAACTCGGTTTTGGGGTGGAAAAAAATATAAGACCAAGACGGTAACGTTGATATTAAAGCGTTCAATAATGAACCAGCAGTTGCTAATACGATTTCTTGCTCCCCTTTAGTTCTCGCACAGCCATACATCGGCTGCTCATCGAGCGGATAAGTCTATCGGTGTATCCGAAGTCAATCTCGTCTCAAGCTCGCAAAACGGTGGTTTGGAGCTCTTGCTTGGACGCAAACTGCCTTCCGCCTTCGTAGACCCTGCGGGCGAGCACACCCCACACGTTCTCGATCGGGTTTAGGTTTGGACTCAGCGCTGGCCAGCCCATGACAGTCATGTCACGCTCGGAAAACCAGCCGGTGGTATAGCGCGAGCGGTGGATGGAGGCGTTGTCTTCCTGGAAGATGAACCCGTGTGGTACTATTGCTGCGCGAAGGGAACGAGATGCTCATGAAATGCGCGCACGTACGTTTCGCTCTTTTGCTTGCCGTGCAGGATGGCCAAGCGAGACTTGCCCTTCGTTGAGAATACGCCCCACACCATCATCAATCCCCCTCCCGCTTGACGCTTCGAGAAGACCTACTCTTCTTGGTAGCGGTCGTGCTAGTAGTACCGAAGTCCGTCGAGGCCGTCGAGGTTGAACTTCTTCTCATCAGAGAAGATCACTGTCTCCCACGCGGCCCCTAGGGTCACAGATGCACAAGCCCACTCAAGGCGAGCCAGCTTGTGCACCTTCGTGAGCGCGAGGCTACTTTTATGCTTCACGTAGCGAAGTGCGCCCCCGCATGTGAGTACACCGCGCACGAAGCGAGGAGAAATGGTGAGATCCAGTTCGCGGACGAGTTGCGAAGAGCTGTACTGGCTGGTCTGGGCTGCTCGGACGATTTGGCGGACGGTGGCTGGCGTCACGCTGGAGCGTCTGCCGGGCAGTCTAGCAGTGTTGTAGCCATCTAGATCACGCAGGAATGCTTGAGCAACGGTCTTGGACTTGCCAATCGCGCGTGCGATTTCCCTCTGACTCGTTCTAGCCGCATTCATCACCGAAATCTAATCCTTCTCGAAGTCCGAAAGCGCTGAACCTCTGAGCATCGGAAGTTTTAGCCACTCGCTCTGGAAATCACACACATAGTGGTCAAATACGCATTTGCCATATAAAACACCTTTGTAGACAAAAGCAACGCACCTGAGGGAGTATCGGACGCTGGGTGCCAAGTGGTCTTGTATCTTCCTCCAGAGGCTCGGGGCGTTATTTTCTGTTGTGGCGCCAATAGTGATCGGATTGTGGAAATAAGCTCACCAAACGATTGATCTTCATTAGATAAGTTGGAAAACGTAATTACAATTGTAAAAAGCTCTCTTCTCGAGTCTCGCGCGTAAAATGTGTTGGTCTTATATTTATTGCCACCACTGTATGTGGACGGAGGAAAGGTTTCCTGAATGTTGTCTCAATTGGCGTGCCTTGATTTTGAAAGGCTCATGCCATTCGCCAACAGCATTTCTGGTTGCAATGACGGCGCAGCAATTGAATGGTGCGAGCAGAGACGACGAGCGCCTTCGCGCGCAAGGGCAGTCGCAGTTATCGCCATCATCACCAGCTGCGACCATCCACTCCAGCAACAACAAACAGATGGCGTCGACCACGAGCCCGCGCGATGAGAGCGAGCGCGTCGCTGTGGACGAGCAGCGCCCCGTGAAGAAAGCCAAGCTCGCCTCCGAGCCAGCGAGGAGACGCGTGTTGGAGCACCCGTACGGCGTGAAGCCGGTCGGCAACTTCTACGAGGACATGGACAAGGGAATCAAGGACTGCCGAGCGCTAGGTCTGGGCAAGCTCGCGTTCCTTTCTGATATGCAGATGATGTCGCTGCTCAACTACTTGCCCGCGAAGGACCTCTCCCTGCTCGCCGAATGCAGCCGCGCGTGCTACGTGTTCAGCTCGCACGACGAGCTCTGGCGCACGCTTGTACTTGAAGAGATGGAAGGAAACTTCCATGCGGAGGAGACGTGGAAGGACTCGTACATTGCGACTAAGTGCAACGGGAAGCGCAAGCGCAAGCCGATCGCTGTCAAGGGCTTTTACTCGGACCTGCTCTTCCAGTCGTTCTATTGTGCCGCTGCGCCGATTGAGGAGAGTTGGATTGCAGTCGAGACCATCGACCGCCGAAGCGCGAACGACTTGAGTCTGGATGACTTCAAGTGCGATTACGAGATGGCAAACCGTCCAGTGATCCTCACGGAGGCGATCCACAAGTGGCCAGCGATTGAAAAGTGGACAGACGAGTACTTGGTGAAGGCGTGCGAAGGACAAACGTTCTATGCCGGCGGATACCAAGTGTCCATGGACAGATACCTGCACTACAGCCGCACGTTGGTGGACGACCAGCCGCTGTTCATTTTCGACAAGCATTTCGCAGTGAACGTCCCAGCGCTCGCAGCGGACTACGATGTCCCCCAGTACTTCCAGGAAGATTTCTTCTCGTTGCTGGGTGGAGAGAGACCAGACTACAGGTGGCTGATCATCGGACCGAAGAAGTCGGGTTCCACTTTTCACATCGACCCGAACTCGACGAACGCGTGGAATGGAGTGATCCGCGGTTCGAAGAAGTGGATCATGTTCCCGCCAGAGATCGTCCCACCTGGTGTGCACCCGAGCGAAGACGGAGGGGACGTGTCGACCCCAGTGTCGCTCATGGAGTGGTTTGTGACTTTCTACCCTCAGATTAAAAAGTTGCCACCGCATATGAAGCCTCTGGAAGGAGTGTGCCGAGAAGGAGAGATCGTGTTTGTCCCCCATGGGTGGTGGCACTTGGTGCTGAACCTGGACGAGTCCATTGCTGTCACCCAGAACTTCGTGTGCAAGGGCAACATGAAAGGCGTGCTCCGTTTCCTGAAGGACAAACCAGACCAAGTGTCCGGGATGTCCTACGACAAGCGTCCTCAGCTCATCAACATGTTTCGAGACGCGCTTGAGAAGGACCAGCCGGAGCTCTTGGCGAAAGTCGACAAGGAATGGGAGGAAGAGAACGAGCGCAAGAACCGCAAGTCCAAGTGGGAGCTGCTGCTCCAGGGGAGTTCGAGCCAGCAGCTTACACAAGTTGATGGTGGTAAGCCAGTAGGAGAAGGAGGAACAGCAGTAATGTCCGCGCAGCCAGCAGCTCCGTCCGCCTTTGGCTTTGGGTTCACTTTCGATGATTAACTGCTAATCCGATCTTGCAGGTTGACCTGCAAACGCCAGAATGAATGTACCCTTGTCACCATTGTGTTTTGATAAAGTATCCGCTGTCCGCTTTCGATTTGAAAAATTGATGGCATCATCCACTTGTGAGAAAGCAAACGGTATATCGCTGACCCTATTTTAAGTGCTCCAGTTTGATTGGCCGAAAAGGAGTCAGTGCAGCCACCCGCTCTCAATAGTGGCCCATTTTCCATTTTTTTTGTTTTCTCTTCTCTCTGGACAGAGTGACCAAGAGCGCGAAGAAGCATCACCTCGAGCGACGACGACCGACGCGCGACGTGCCGGTGCACTGCTTTGAAATCCATCGACGCAAGCGACTTGAGAAAGAGAGATTGAACGGACGCAGAGACGGACAACAACTGCGGCCAGTCGCATACAGGGACAGAACGAGAGAGAGAGAGAGAGAGAGAGAGAGCAGTATCTACGAGCAAGAGGGACGCCTCCAAGCAGGTCTAGACAGCGAGAAAGAGAGAAAAAGAGAGAATCTGTGAACACCTCCAGACAAGAGCAGCACACAGAGAGCGCGTGGTTCGTGGTATATTCAAGCAAGCAAGATGACGTGGGTGGAAGCGCTCGACGACTGGTTCACGTTCGTGGACGGGAAGAGTCAGTATTACCTGCGGCGGACGAGTTCACTCGCGCACTTTAGTCGCGGACAGCTCGTGATGTGGAAGCTCGTGTGCGCGGCCATCGTGTAAGGCTCTTCTCGCGTAATCCATTGACTCTGGTTTGAGATGGTCTTGATCGCTCACTGATGGTTGTGTCGTTGTTTGCGCGAATAGATTTATGCTATCGGTGTTCCTACCGTGCGTCGTCATGCCATGGGAAGGGTTCACGAGCACAGGCACGGAGAAGATCCCACCACTGCTCTACCTTGCACCATTCACAGCTCTCTTCTCGGTGATTTCGCTCTGGGTACGGCATATGAAAGCGCTTTTTTCTTTCTTCTCGAACGTAAACATTTTTTTAATCACAGATATGTGTATGTGTTTGTTTTTTCCAGGTCTCCGCTGTTCATCTGTACCAGCCAACATTCACCGGTCCACGCTTCCTGTCATACCACAAGAAACCGTACGCGTGCTCGTGGGAGATGCTGGACTGGATCTTCTTCGAATGCTCGACAACGGGGACGCTCGTGGCTTTCATGAGCTTTTGGTGCGTTGCGCTCTGTGTAGTACACTTTCTTCCCTCATGATCACGGGTCCATGTTGCTGACTTTAGTGTCTCTTTTTGCTTTGTAGGACGATCTCTATCACGACGATGGAAGAAGATATATCCGGTATCCGTGTGGAGGGCGTCATTGTGCAATTCGCAGTCGTTGCGGTCGACTTTTACCATACTGCGCCACAGTTCAAATCCAACCACGTGCTGCTAGCGATGCTGTGGCCGTCTGTGTGGCTCTTCGTGCAGCTGCTGTGGGTCGTCGGCGGCCACCAGCCGACCAACAAGCTGTTCAATTTCCACACGCAAGCGGCGCCCGTGTCCACACTGAGCTTTTACGTCGGCACGATCGTGTCGTTCTATTTTCTGCAGTGGCTTTCGCGGTGGCTGCAGCAGCACCACGAGAAGCGCGCGCGCGAGATCGTGAACGAGACACAGGACCTGGACTCGTCGTACATTGGCTCGCCGAACCACGAGAACATCCGCATGACGCAGTTCGAGCTCATGATCGAGTCGTCCTCGAACCGCCTGCTGCGGCAGATGTCGTCCACCTCAAGCGTCACGAACAACGCCAAGCGTCACACGGACGTGCGCGACATCGTGCCTGCGCAGGTGCAGCTGCATCCAGACACGACCGCGACAATCCACATCCCCACAGCGAGTCGGCATCAGGGCAGTCTCAGCAGCAACCCACTCCAGAGCTAGCGCACAGATTGGTAGCACCAGCTGCTTGGATTGTGGATGTGGGGAAGAAGTGTGTGTGGACGTGAAAAGTCGTGATGGTTGTTGATGTAACCTGTTTAATATACTATGATTTATCGCAGTTCTCATTTGTGTTTCGTAAAAGTGCGGCGGTTTGGCAGAATGTCCGGAGTGTTTGTAATTCCGCGCTGGCTCGACCTCTTTATTGCATAAACTCGTCTAGTCAAAAGTACGCTAATTTATTCAACCAAGAAGGATTCCTTCGTAGCCTTCATCCCATTGGTATGCATTATAAAGGCTCGAATCGAAGCAAGAAATGAGTTGAGAGCCACTGTATCTACCTGACAAAGTGCGAAAGGATGCGCCGCATCTTGCTGCTGTCAGCTTTTTGCGGGGGTTCAAAAGAGAAAGCGCGCAGAAGCGGACGAATGACCAGCGGTATGCGCGAACTGGACCGCGCCATCGGCGCTATCTCCACGCTCGTCGTGGGCATCGGCTTCCTCGTGGTGCGTTGAGCTGCTTTTCTCTATTCAGTAGCGTCTTGTGCATGTGCGAATCTGTATGCAATGTGTACAGAACCGGCCCAAGAGACGCTCTGACGCGTGACAGCATGTGTGATTGTGTGGCTCCCATGCGCATGCAGGTTCGAGAGCTCTTCCGCGAGAAGGACGCCCAGAGCAAGTGGGAAAAGTACACTTCGGGCGAAAAGGGCACCGACGTGTACTTCCAGTACGTTTCTGTATTGCATGGATCGCACTGTGTATCGTTGTATCCTCGTACTGACATGCCAGTTGGAATGTGCTCATGTCCATAGGAAGAAGTATGGAATGCCCAAGATGCCGCTCTTCCAGCACAGAGGCGCCTGTGATTGCGGATCGCTGAGGTATGAGGGCTAGCACTGTGCGTGAACTGCTTTGTCATGTGCCGCAATAACTAAACATGTGTTGCTCGGATCTCTAGATTCCTCGTCTTGGCTCCGCAGCGCGTTGAAGCGTTTGACGACAGCAACACGCTCTCCTGCAAGAAAGGTCGATTCCCGTACTTGGTGAGTGCTGAATCTGCATTTCGCAAACTGCTATGCATCCATGTTTTTATGCGTGGGCTAATGCAGATGTGAATCTGTACAACAGATCGTCCCAACGTCCTGCTTTGAAATGATCGAGTCGACAGATGTGTCCCTCTACGAATCGCAGGAGTCCGGCTGCCAACACGTATTTTGCGCAAAATGCGGTACGTGGCGTCATGTCGCTCGAGTGCAGTTCTTTGGCTCTTTTTCATACTGATTCATGTGTGGGCATTTTATACAGGAGTTCACATTTTCCAGTTCGACCACACTCAACCAGATAGCGTCGCAGTCAATGTGTACTGCATTGAAGACGAAAACTTTGAAGAGCTCAAGGTATGGCAATGGCACTGTCTGTTTCGTTCTTGTTTCATCACCTACTAGCCCAGTACTCATGTTTCACGTCTGACGTGACATGCAGATTATATTTATGCCGAAAGGCGCTCGCCCCATTTTCGGTCGCCCCAAGCGTGTTCCTCTTGCTGTCGAGCATCCAGTGCGCAGACCCCTGAATCAGCAATCGTTCAATGCTGTACGAAATGAACCCGAGGACTCGTCAATGTATGCTTCCTTGCCCGTTGTGACTGGATGAAAGTTTTGTTGCCGTGCACGAGTGTGGATTGCTCACGTTACTTTTGTCTGTCTTTTTGCACAGCTCTTTCCAGAAGCAATTGCTCTTATGGTCGAAGCTCGACAATCAGCAAGCGCACATCCAGCCATTGGAGGATACGCAGTCCCAATCCAGCAGCACGAGCCACGGTGGTCGCTTTTCCGTACGTACTTGAAGTACACAACCGCGTCCAGGTTTGAGTTTTGTGCTGACATGGGTTGCTGATTATTCACGTGCTATCGCTTGTGTCGCGAGCAGTTTACGTCTGAAGACCAAATGAGCATGACACACATGAAAGACCAGCTGGAATTTTATTTAAAGGTACACTCTGCACCTTGGCTCTGATACTCGCTCGTGAATGTGCGTTGTGCTGACATGTTTGTGCTGTTGTCTGTCTCTATCCCTGCTGGTTGATCTGAAACAGCGTCACCTCGACAATAATAACGAAGATCCAGAGCACTATCAGGTATAAATGGAGAGCAGGAGAGAGAAGCATGCCATCTTTTGGATCATCTCGTGATCTCGTGGCGCTTCCAGCAGACGCCAGCGTCGAGATGCATGCATTGCGCGCGTCTTCATCGGCTGTCGATGTCCCCAACCAGTCAGTTTGGCGAATTTCATACACATGTACTAAAAATATCGGAATATTACATCTCTAGCCATCTTTGATGTTTCGTTATGTCATGGCAAATTTGTGGCGCAATCATGCCAATAATAGTGTGGCACATTCATGGTTCCACCCCATCTTAGGATTGATGATGATCGCTGCGTGGCTGTAAACAAACAAGCAGGAAAGCGAAAGAAAGGCCAGAACAAGGGAAGTGCTGGGAACAACCAACGGAAGCAAGCAAGCCGGCCGCCCACATTCGCGCGTGTGTGTTTCCACGAAGAGCGCCGGCGTCTCCCTGATCCCTAATCTACCGTGACGCACCAGAGAAACAGCCAAAGCGGCAGCTCATTCCAGGACGATGGCGGCGAGACACCAGCAGCACGGAGAAGACTTTTACCAAGTGCTGGGCGTGCCGCGCTCGGCCACGACCGAGGACATCAAGGCTGCCTACCGCAAGCTAGGTAAGGCATGTTGTGGCGTCTTTCTGTGAGATTGGCGGGCTGTGTACTGATTAGCAAGGTGTTATTGTGTACAGCGCTGGTGTATCACCCTGATCGCGCCAACAGCCAGGAGCAGAACAAAATTGATGACGGAAAGGTGTGTGTGAGAGAGAGAAAGAGAGGAACCTGTTGCTGTAATCCTGGTTCTTCGCCTCGCACCTTATGAGTTACACATGATATCTCTCTGTGTCATGGCTGTTTAACTCCTTGCTGTAGGCACAAATTTTGAAAATCAATGCCGCGTACGACACGCTGAGTGACTCTGCCACGCGCGTCAAGTACGACCTCGACGTGTTCGGGACGTCCTCCAGTCCAGACTACAAGCCCATTGGCGGCGGCATCGGCGGCCCTGACGGCTACAAGGCGATGACCGCGCAGGACGTGGACAACATGTTCTCGGGGCTCAACACGTTCGAGCGCTACACGACCGCGCAGTACCACGCACAGCGCTCGTACAAGGCGCCCGCCGCGATCGGCCGCCGACAAACCGAGTTCAACGAGCGCAAGGCGTTCCGCGCGTCCAAGCTGCCCAAGCAGTCGGCGTCCGTCGCGTGGCTCGGCTTTCCCGTGCTCATGCTCGCGCTCTGGGGGTTCAACGTCAGCTCCATCAAGGAGAAAGCGCGAGAACCTAAGAAATACTAACCAAATAGAGAGAGAGAGAGAGAGAGAGAGAGAGAGAGAGAGCGATTTTTGGCTTCCACCCACGTGTACATATCGAGTGTAATATTGCCAATGAGTATCACTTCGTCGTTCAAATCCCCGTCCAATCATGGTACATTGTCACCATAGACTTTGGCTTGTAACTTGGGCGAAATGGAAACATGAAAGGTTATCGGTCTGTTTATCACAACACGCTACTTTCTTAATTGTTCGAAGGGTCCAACAGACAGGAGATGCATCCTTGCCATTTTTTGTTTTATATATGCACACTATCCACTTGTATCAATCATTGTTCTTCGCACACGCTTACAGTTCACGCTCGAAGACGGCGGCAGCGCCCATGCCCGTGCCGATGCACATGGAGATCACGCCGTAGCGCTGGTTCGTGCGCTTCAGCTGGTGCAACAGAGTGGCGGTCTGGCGAGCGCCAGTGCAGCCCAGCGGGTGGCCCAACGCGATGGCGCCACCCTTTGGGTTCACCTTCTCCATTGGGATGCCGAGCTTCTTCACGCAGTACACGGCCTGGCTCGCGAACGCCTCGTTCAGCTCGAAGACGTCGATCTGGTCCATCGTCAAGTTCGCCTTGCGCAGCGCCTCTGGGATGGCGACGGCTGGACCGATGCCCATGACCGATGGTGGCACACCCGCGACGGCGTACGACACGAAGCGGCCGAGGATCGGCAGACCGAGCTTCTTGGCGACCGAGCGGCGCATCAAGAGCACAGCGCCGGCACCGTCGCTCACCTGGCTCGAGTTACCGGCAGTGGTGGTGCCGTCCTTCTTGAACACAGTGCGAAGCTTACCCAAGCTGGCGATGGTCGTCTCTTCACGAACACCATCGTCCTGCGCGATGATCACCGCCTTCTCGTTGCCTTCCTTGTCCTTGATGATCGTCGACACTGGCGTGATCTCGTCCTTGAACCAGCCGTTCTTCTGCGCCTGCACGGCCTTGGCGTGCGAGGCCGCAGCGAGCGTGTCCTGCATGGCACGGGTGACACCGAACTGCTCCGCGACGTTCTCGCTGGTGATGCCCATCGGGATGGTACAGTCCATGGCGTCCTGCACGCTGCCGACGCGCTCCCAGTTGACCGTTGGCGCGTCCTGGCCGATGCCCGCGAGCGACATGCACTCGACACCGGCAGCGATACCGACGTCGTAGTTGCCCGCCTTGATCGCAGCGACAACGTCCGCGACAGCCTGGAGACCCGAGCTGCACTGACGGTTCACGACGTGCAGTGGCACGTTGTACGGGATGCCCGCCGCGAGCTGCGCCATACGCGCCATGCCGGCGCCAGCGCCTGGCTGCAGCACGTTACCGACGACGATGTCACCGACGATCTTTGGGTCGATCTTGGCCTGCTTGATCACGGCCTGGAGCACGTGGCCGAGCAGCACGTCCGGGGTGGTGTCCTTGAAGCCACCGCGCTTGGCCTTGGTGATCGGCGTGCGCAGCGCCGACACGATGACGACGTCTTCGTCCACGTGGGTGGCGGCGACGCCTGGCTGGCCCTGCTGCACGTGCGAGCGGATGCGTTCGATGCGGTCCATAGTGACTGGTGGTGAAGAGAGAAAGAGAGAGAGAGAGAGGAAGGGGAGGGAAGGCTTGAAAGAAGGATGCGAGCGGGAAGCGGCCAATTCAGGAATGACGAATGCGATCAACAACTGACTTGCAGTGTGTTTGGCAAGATTGATCTTGATACAGAGAGGCTGCGGGATTGAAAAACTGCTTACGTTTCTGTCTGCATCAACAGTTATAGTTGAAGCCGCATTCCTCAATACCCTCTGAAATATGATGTAATGCTTCAAGTATCGAATTGCAGAGGGTATTTAGGAATGCGACATGTAGAATGAGAATGTATACTGTAATGTCGATGAGTTGACATTTCAGAAATCTATGAATATTCGGATCGATGGTTGGAATGATGTTCTTATCGAGAGTGTGCCAGACGCGTTTCGACCTCTGCTGGGGCCTCCTCAGTGGCTTTATCAAGGAGAAGTGAGCTACAAATCTGCAGGGGTCGATGGCTAAACGGAGCGCTAATCGCTCCTGACCAATAATTATTCTACGCTGAACTAGACGTAAATACGGCTGTAAAAACAGCTTCATAACTGTAAAAACTCGGGAATTGATAATCTCAACAAAAGCCTTCATGCAGTTCACTCGTTCATGTCCAATATTAGAAGCAATATTGAAATGACGCTTTGAGCTGCGAAGCCTCGTCCATGCCGACATGGTATCGGTTTGTAGAGGTCATGCAGTTACGCCACTGCACGCTGCCGAATTGTTTAGCAAACTTGATGATCGTATCGAAGGCAGCGAAACGAGACTTTGGATGCGAGTCGTGTAAAAAGAAAGCAGGAGTCATCACATAACCGGTAGGCATTTGATACAAACCAATCGTACTTACAAAGACTCTCAAAAGTACTGTACGACCCGCAGCTACAAGCGTACTTACCCGAGAATCTGCACTTTCCTCCGTTTGAGACCGGTCCGCACTTCAATTACGAACCGCGGTTCAGCAACCATCACACACACACACACATCACACAGAGGCATCCTATCACAGTCACAGAAGACGCGCATCCGCCACAGGAGAAGGAAGACTAGAAAGGGAGAATGGCCTCGCGCGACGACATCAAGGGGCTGCTGTCCGTGACGGCGGCGGCCGCGGCCGCGGCGTCTATCGCGCTCTTCCAGAAGACGCGCGCGCCCACGTACGAGAAGGCCAAGAAGCAACAGCACGCGCCGGTCAGCAAGGCCGCGGCGTCGGTGCACGCGAGCAACGGCAACTCGCACGCCGCGCACGACCACAGCCACAACATCCACAGCCTCCCGTCGGACCCGTCGGAGGGCTACGAGCTCTTCCCGATCGACTACACGATGCACGCGCTGCACCGCCGCAACGCGATCAAGAAGTTCCTGGCCGCCCACCCGGAGGCCAAGATCAACGCGTCCGCGATCTTGTTGCACGGCGGCGAAGAAGTCGACCGCTATGACACGGACACTGCGTACGCGTTCCGTCAGGAGAGCTTCTTCCAGTACCTCTTTGGCGTCCGTGAGCCGGGCTGCGCGGGCTTCCTCGATCTCAAGACCCAGAAGTCGGTGCTGCTCGTGCCGCGTCTGAGCGCGGAGTGGGAGCTGTGGTGCGGTGAGCGCAAGCCGCTCGCGTACTTCAAGAACCACTACAAGGTCGACGAAGTGTACTTTATGGACGAGCTTTTGCCGGTGCTGCAGGAAAAGCACTCGGTGCAGCACCTGTATGTGCTGCAGGGCAAGAACAACGACAGCGGACTCATGACCACGACGACCTCGACGTTTGAAGGCATCGACAAGTTCACGGTGAGCTTCACCGAGTTGCACCCGGTGCTGGTGGAGTGCCGCTACATCAAGAGCGAGAAGGAGCTCGAGTTGATGCGCTTCATCAACAACCTGTCCTCGCAGGCGCACATCCAAGTGATGAAGTCGATTCGCCCCGGCAAGATGGAGTTCCACGCCGAGTCGTTCTTCCTGCACCACTGCTACAGCCAGGGCGGCTCGCGTCTGCACGCGTACACGTGCATTTGCGGCAGCGGTCATAACGCGTCGGCGCTGCACTACGGCCACGCGGGTGCGCCGAACGACAAGATGCTGGAAGACGGCGACATCTTTCTATGCGACATGGGTGCGGAGCTCCACGGCTACTCGTCCGACATCACGTGCACGTTCCCAGTGAACGGCAAGTTCACGGCGGACCAGCGCATGATCTACGAAGGCGTGCTGAAGGCGCATGACGCCGTTATCGCGGCGGTCAAGCCAGGCGTGACCAATGTGGAGATGCACCTGCTCTCGCACCGCGTGCTGACGCAGCACTTGCTCGAGCACGGTCTCTTCCAGAACGGCACGGTCGACGAGCTCATGGACCACGAGATCTCGGCGTACTTCTATCCGCACGGTCTCGGCCACGTGCTCGGACTGGACGTCCACGACGTCGGCGGCTTCCCGATTGGCCACAAGCGCTCGGAGAAGAAGATCCTCCAGAAGCTGCGCTACGTGCGCGCGTACGAGAAGAACGTCGTATTCACGGTGGAACCAGGCTGCTACTTCATCGAAGCGCAGATCCAGGATGTGCTCTCGAACCCGGCGACGGCGAAGTTCATCAACCAGGAGATGCTCGCGCGCTTCCGCGGCTCCGGCGGCGTTCGCATCGAGTCAGACGTGATCGTCACTGCGCACGGCGTGGAGAACATGACCAAGGTGCCGCGCACGGTGGAGGACATCGAGGCTGTGATGAATTCCAAGTAAAATGCGTGTGGTGGTGTATGAAGACGAGAGAAAGTGTGTGAAAGAGAGAAGACCTCGGAACCAGTAGTACCGTTCGTGAGCGGCTCGGCAGTTGGCGATCAAGACGATCATGCACCCTGCCATATGAAATGCGTGGGGAGGTACGGGATTCCGTGTTATCTTTATCTCAATTTATGCTGGATTGTGAATGTCGCGCGTTTTTCTTCCTCGTCGCTTGATCTTGTTTGCTGGAGCTAACTCTACAGATGCAGCAGACGGTGGTATTCTGTATGGCGAGGCAGCGTAGACGTCCCCTGGCCGCGACGAGTGCACCATGGCGCTGTTGTCCACGTATCCGTCTTCTGAGTCATCCGAACACCTTCTCGAGAAACTGGTTCGCCCGTCCTCAGTGGCTATTCCAGACCAGGGCCCTCTGATGAGAGGCAATCGGACGCGTTTGCCTTTGAATGATTCGTGCTCTCTGACTTCTTCTTGCTTGTCTTCGCGCCGCTGAGACTGCTGGGATTGAGAGCGTGGTGGCGATCGTGAATGGCTTGAAGGACGACGTTGTTGTTGTCGGATGGACATACCCTTCGACGATGATGAAGCAGACGTCTTCAGGGATTCGGGATGTACTCGTGTAGGTTTCTGCGGAACAGAGAATGACTTCTTCGATGGCTTTCGCGCTGGTGATACGTCTAGCTCGCTTGGCGCGCACACCAGCTCAGTGTTATTCGACTCGTCCTGCTCCTGTTAACAATGATCAAAATGGCAACCGCTGACACTTAGTATTCGCTCTGTCGTCATGATCCAAGATGCAAACGATCTGTCAAAAGCGCACCTTGGTCGTGAGCACAGACTTCAGGTACGTCCTACACACGAAGTGACACACATCACTGAATGATCAGCCCACACAAGAAATTTTACAAACTCTGAGCCGCTGGTACGTACAGCTGGCGTCCTCGGTGCGAGAAACACTTCTTGTTCGGCTGGTACCACTCGCGGGTGTGCGAGTACGCGAGCGTGCGAATCTTGACCTCTTCGCCGTCGTTCTCCTCTCGCTGCAGCTGGCGGAACAGCTCCTACCGCTCGGCCTCCCGAATCGCTTCCTCTTCCACCGCCTTTGCGACTGCAGCGGCGCGCTCGGCTTCTTCGGTCACTCGGCGCTCCTCGCGGATCCGTTCAGCTTGCTCTGCAGCGAGACGCTCTTCCACAGTCCGCTTCGCTGCGGTTTCCACGGCCTCGCGCTGCATGCGGAGCATCGTTTGCTGCTTTTGAAGCAGCACTTGGAAGAACGACGTCATCTGGAGGTTTAAGCAACAACCAAGTTAGTGCTACCTTCCTCTCTTATTAGCATGGCTAACAAGGCAGAATACAAATGGGACCACACGTACGAGCGGCGCGACTGTGGTCGAGAAGCAGTCGAACGTGAGCGCGTCCACGACTTCGAGCATCTGGGTCGTGCGAGGCAAGACGCAGTCAGCGGTATGTTTGCCCTGGCCCATCATGACGCTTTCTCCATCTGACTGCTCGTGGTCATCGTCCTGGAAGTCTTGAGCAAGAATCTCTTCCATGTCGCCGCCACTACCATCACGAACACCATTAGAGTGAGTGCAGTTTTCCACCACCAGACCACACGCATACAGATAGAACCACAGCCGCCCAAACCCCACTCACGCCTCGATGATCTCTTCATTGGTCTCGTTCTCTTCGTCTGGTACCGTCAGACACCGTCGTCCTGACACAACGAGCGGCTCGAGCGGCGTCCTTCTGCTATCTCCGACACCACTGGAGCTCTCAGGTACTCCAGGTATCACACAGATGTGGTCCTCGCTTGGCGGGCCAAGCAAGGCGCTTCCCGCCACCTGCAGGTACTGGAACGCGCTCTGCCAGTGCTGGAATTGCTGCGGGTTGCTCAGACGGACCTGATCGCTCATGTACGTGTACGCAGGCATTTCGTCTGCATCTTCGCTGAACTTGGCATCATCGCCAGGCGCTGGCAAGTTGAAGAGCTACTCGTTCGCGTGCCAGTCAGGATCGTGTAACAAAAGCAATATCAGACGGACAGCCTATGCAGAGAGCAGAACGCATTCATTACCTTGCGCTCGGTCGCTTCCAGCAGCTCCTGCATCCGCTTTTGAGTCTGTACTTCATAAAAAGGACAGCGTTTTGGACAACCAGCCAACAAACACCCGCAGCAAATCAGTGGCCATCGCGCGCGTGCACACTACCTGATGCTATAAAGCTGCCACAGTCATACAAACAAACAACTACGCTCAGAGGAGAGAAACGCGCGTACCCGGATGTTGAAGACTTCGAACGCGTCTATGACATCCATGCCACCTGCTTCTTCTTCATCGTCATCCCCTTCCGAGCCGGTCGCAGCGCCCTCGTGACGCGGAAAGTATGGCAAATACCTCCCTCCTGCGCCATCCTCTTCTCCTTCCGCAGAGCACCACCCAGAGTCTTCCTCATCTTGGCCATCGTCTTCTCTTACGCCATGGCTCCCCATCAACTTGACTGCTATTTGCTTCTGTTCTGTTCTGATAGAAAAGGCAATCAGAAGTGTGTGTGACCTTTGATGGTTTGATCCCAGCACTACCATAGACCTCGCAATAAGTAGGTTGTGTCAAATGTTGAAATCGTGGAACTATTTCTATCACGGCTTTATTTCGAGGTCTACAGTATACCGTGGCACATGTTTGATGTAAACCACACTACCCACGGAATGCTCACTTTTGATGCCCTCGGCATCTGAATATCTCCACAACATAGGTGTTTCCGGGCGAAGAACTGATAGCTGCGGTGAGCATGGCGAGTAGCACACCACACGACGTCGTGGCAAATAAAACGACGACAAACCAAACCGAAGTGTCGCCGAGCCCAAACCATAAAACTGAGCGCGATCGCACTTTCATTCTGGCAACTCTCGTCGTCGTTGTCAATGTGAATTGCTCAATCACGGGCACCACAATGGCGCAGTAGTATCAAGCCATTGATACTATCATCTTGGTACCAAAACAAAAAATGGTACCAATAATACCAACAATGGAACAAGTATTGGTTGCACCCGTGGTGGGGCTCATTGCTCATTGCTCATTGATCGAAATGCATGCCATCCATAGCGATTGATGTCTCACACAGAATGCGCATGTCCAACACAACTGCAGCCAGCTGTTATCTGCGCGTATTTCACCTATGTTGCTCCATGCCGGCCTCTGAACGATGTCATCCCAGCACCATGCTGGCCGCCTTCAGCCACTGACCAGTTAGCACTAATGGCTGGGAATTCGATTCGAGTACGATAGCTACGAGTGCTGTCTTTCTCTCACAGCAAGAACTGGACTTGGCTCGCATCCTCTCGCGTCAGTCGGAGGATTTTCTTCTCCTTCAGCTCTGCGGTTGACGCACTCGACGCCGTGATCGAAGGCTCCTTCAGGGTCAAGAACTGGAAACGACACGTCTGGATCACCTGCTTGAGGTCTGCACTCGCTCCGCCACTGGACGACGGCGCGCTGGCCGTGCTTTTCAGAATGTCGAGCTTGTGCTCTTTCAGACACGACTGCTGCATCTTCAGCATCCCCCCAAATAGCCCAGCGTTGCCGCTGTTCCACCAGCGCACACTCCCTTCGCGCGCAGCGTACGAGACCAAGATCTGCCCATCAACACGGAACCCCAACGCCGAAATCGCTGACGCGTGCCCATCGAGGACGCGCCACTTCGTCGCTGTTCGCAGATCGTAGATCAAAATCACAGCTTCCATCGTCCCAATCGCCAGTCGCTGGGTCTCTTTGTGGAAATCGATCATTGGGAACCGTCGAACTAGACTGTGAAGACATCGAGTGCTCAATTCGAGGCACCGCTTTCGCCTATCCGGCTTGGTCGGGTCCAAGCAGCACATGATCGTGTCCACAACAGCAGGCAGGTGCCGAAACATCAGCAGGTAGTGCGTGTTGAGCAGCTCAGTCAGGTACAATAGCACACATTCTCGGAAAGCATGCTGACGCTCGTTGTTGTTCATCTCCTGCTGCAGCAACGCGAGCACGAACGCGGACTCGCAAGCCCCCAGCTCGATCAACAGACTCAAAGATGCGTTGCTTCCTCCGTTTGCGAGCACCCTCGCGTTGCTTCCAAACACTGGACTCGCGCTCCCATCCGGATTGCGCTGCTTCTCACGCATGTCAATCAGCAGCAACTGGACAATCAGCGATGATAAATCCACGAGGTGCGGTCGGAAGAGCATGAGCCCCTTTGTCAACAGCTCAGCGGAGACCGAACCGACGTGCTGCGCTGGAGATTTCAACAGGTACACCAAGATATCGCACACTTCCCGAGCGCCAGCAGGAGAAATCTCACCGGGAAAGCAGGTGCCGATCATGCTGAGCAGAATCACGAGGGAGCCCAAGCGCGACACAACTAATGAGAAATCAATCAGATGCCCTGATGACGGGCCGTTGAGCTTGATCCCTGTCTCCATCTCCAACCGAACGATTTCAAAGTGCAGCTTGGTCGAGTACTCTGCTGTCAGTATGCTCCTCGAACTCGATGGTAATCGCTTGATCACTCCGTTCAGCAGGGCTCGAGCGGCTAGCTGCGTGTAATCACAAGGATTAAAGGCGAACTTTGCGAGGTACTCGAGCGCCGGCTCTCGGAAGCAGGGGACGTAGTCTGGCAACACCACTGAGTGCTGGGTGATCAGCTGGCTCCACAGGACGTGGAACTCCTCCTTGTTCTTGGGCGACGAAGGCAGAGCTGGTGACCCGTTATCCGCGCTACTGCTACTTCCTTTCGAGTATTTGTGCTCCATCAGATTCATGCACAGTGCCACAATGCCGAGCGCTAGATTTGCTGACAACGCGGATGAATGCTGCCAGTTGCGAACGAAGGAGCTCTCTGGTGGCGATTGCGAGTGATTTGACATCGATTTTGGTTTCGACAGCGCTGGCGTTTTCCAAGGCACTGGAATCGTCAGTGCACCGGAAACTCCTTCCCGCAACGCACACGAGTACAGCAGCTCTGGGGCATCGAGACCAAGAAGCTTTCGGCATGCTTGGTCAATTTCTGGTGTCGCACCCCACGACAGCAAAAACGACAGCAACAGCAGCTCAATCGATCCAATCGCGTATGGAGACACTGCGCTTGGCGAGCGTGATGGTTCTCTCCCTCCGACGGACGACAAAATGGATGGCTCTGCGTTCGATAGCCCATAAAAATACGACTTCCAGCTGTTCTTGATATGCTCGGCGCTTCGAATGACGCCAAACTTGAGTAGATGTACGGACGAGTCACCAATCAGCAAGTCGGTACTCTCAACAGACTCCTTGTTACTGCGTTCAGAAAAGTCGATGTTGTCGTCTGACACTGCATTGCCGCCGTCGCTCAGCAACGCAGTTGGTATCGATCGCTCCAGAATGCCTGTATCCGCGTTCCACACGTAAATCATCCGATCTTCGCACTCGACGTAGAGCAGACCCCGCTCCAGATGCCAATCCAGACCGCATACGGCATCGGTATGCTCGCTCAGCTCAAGGACGCACTCCCACTCAACAGCGCATCGGCCTTTGAAAGACGACTGAGTCTGCAGTCCTCGACTACTCGGGTGATATCCGTAGACAGGTGCGTACAAAGTGACTTTGTGGTCAACACCCACGGTTGCAACCAACCTGTCCGGAGACTGCGCAGACCAGCTACTACCTCCATCGCGAACTGGAGAAACTGCGATTTCTTGAATTGCTCCTCGATGCTTTCGAAACGATTGCAGTACAATTGCTTCGCACACGAAACTGGATTCCACTGGGCGGATTGACAGTTCGACCACTCGCATCACACCATCTTCTCCGCCAGTGAATACCATGAAGTGGATAGCAGCGGACGTTGAAGAGCTTGCACTTGAACTGACACTTGGGCTGGACGGCGCAGAGACGGACGGAGGAAAACCCGTAGCAGTACCGGGGGAAGCCGAATTGATGTTCAAGTGGCGGCTCGACCAGCTTCGACGCTGCGTTGGTGCCGAAAAGCGAGAGCGATAAAATGGATTCTTATCGGACGCTAGAATCGATTCTTCAACTGGGATGCCTCGTTTCCAAGTCTTCGCCTTTTTCACAGACATGTATATCCCACCGCTTGAGCTGCTGCTAGTGGAACCCGCCGTGACAGAACGGGTGAGCGGGGATGGGGGTAGAGGTGGCGAGTCAATGCTCGCGGTGCTTGGAGCTATCCAGTGGCAGTGGGCGACAGCTGTAACATTTCCGGTGTGACGAGAGCAACCAGCACTGAAGCTTGATCCTTGTGCCCCTTGTTTTCGTCCTAGCAGTGAGAACTCCACACTGCCATCCGAGTACCCTTTCGCAATCACAGGCACATCCATCAAGTGCCGAGATGATACTTCGGAAACGGATCCGCTAAATGCCACTGTCGCACGTCGTTGCTCTTGGATGGAAGGAGACACACCACGGGCTGTAGCAGGACCGAGAGCTGAAGCGAACACACTCGCACCAGGGCTATTCGCACCACTATTTCTTGCTGTCGACTGTCCCATTTCATCCAGCTCTCGTAGCCTTCTGGAACGCTTTCTTCGTTTTCCTAGTCGTTGAGCCTCATCATAACAGCAAGAGGAGCCGGAATCTTCTCTGCCAAGCATCAAATGCGACAAGCACACCCGCCTGTCGAGCGCAGCATCTTTCGTGACTGCATTCGCCCCACCCGGTCGAATATCTCCAAATCCATCCTCAAAAGAGTAAAACTTCACGTGATCGTATAGGTGGATTGGAAACACGTGGGATTTCGCCGTCCGGGATGGTGACAAGCTCTTGTTCAACGGGATGTTCCAAAACCCCAAACTCCCGCGCTTGCACATGTGGATCAACTTTGTCTGCGAGGAAGAGGGCGAGAGCGGAGAGGATGGGACGAAGAAGCTACCGGTTGACTGTACACAGGATGTGAATCCTGACGCAGAGTCTCCAGCTATGCTCCATTCCCCGCTAGCCGCTCGCAACCTTCTCGCTTTGATATGTTTGCTGTGGGTTTTGTCGCAGCATTCGCACTGATGCATGTACGCGATGTAATGCCCTTTTTCGATGACAGTCAGATTCTTGAAGTTGCTTCTGGGAACAAACTGGTCCTGGTCCTTCGTAAAAATGAATAGCTTCCCCGCAGAGCTCATGGAGTTCCCGCACGACGCAAACTGGAAAACATGTCCAGTGTTTGTCCACAGCATCACTTGATTGCCTTCAACAAATTCGCCATTTTCCCAAAACACCGGCTCGGTTTGCTGCTTCACAGCTTCACTGCCAACGCGCTCGGAGGTCGTTCGTCCGAGAAATACAGCAGGCGGAGTGTTGCAGCTGCCGACAGGCACACTGGGTTTCGGTTTGCTGGAAGGCTTGTTTCGTGGCGGTGCACCTCCGCTCCCAGCGGTGTTGTCGACCTTGCACAACCACTTTCGCTTCAAAACCACCCACTTGGTCTTCCAGATAAACAAAATCAGGGATGCATCTGGAGAGATACGCACAGCCAGCGGGAAGTAGCTGCTCTTGATCGATCGCATCAGCGCTGTTTGTGGATTCATGTGGTCACCATCCTTCAGCGACGTACTCTGCGAACACGTAATGTCGTCGGCTTCATCCGCCCAAGAAATGACCCAGCAACTCTCTTGGATCCATTGGAAAGCGCCGAATGAGCTGCTCGGAGCACTTGATCCACCGCGAGGCTTCGACCAGAGAAAGCACTTCACGAGTCCTTCGGCGCCAAGAGATATGATCAACGAGTCCCACACCTGGACGACATTCGTCAATTGGCCTGCACCGGAAGCATTACTAAACGACTTGGTATTTGAGTTGTTCGCGGATGCTTGGGAAAGCTGTCCACTTTGCGCTCCTGACGATGACGAATTCGTGAGGCTTGAACCGCGTGTGCCGTTATTCAAATGGCCGGTGGATGTCGCAGACGAGCTCTCCGCCTGAGCGTCAAGCGCAGTTCTCGCAGAGCCTGCGTTTCCTCCAAGTGTTTTCTTCGAAAAATTGGTCCACGACTTAAAAACCGGCATCTTCAACTCGCCAACCGCAATGCTCCGTCGGATCTGCTCTTGTGCAGTGTCCATGCAGTACAGCAGATCCATTTTCCAGGTATCGAGCACCATCATTCGCGTTTCTTCCGAATACACCATCGCGTACCGACTGTTGCAAAACATCTCCATGCCTTTGATTGGCGCCAGCTGCCTCGCCAATGATGCGCTAGCGCACGAACACAAGCCATTGGGTAGTTGCCATCGAGCGACACTTCCATCCCTCGTGATGGAGATCAGCATGCTTTGCCCCCATTCGTCAGTGCCGCTCACAATCGCTTGGACAGGTTGACTCGCGACGCCTCTCTTTCTCGCTGCTTCACTCGATGCATTGGACGCCTCGTCGCCAGAGAACAGCAGCATGTTGACTTGAGCGACGACATCTTGCTCGAAGAGCCAGTAGATCACCACTCCATCGACTGTACCCGCGAAGACGCAGACTTGATACATGGTCTCGTCTCCATCGCCTTCGTTGTCATCGACGATTTGGATCTGGAGACCAGCAAACTCTGCGGAGCCGATACTTTTGCCACTGCTGCTGCCTGCACCGTTGCTACTGTCACTGCCGCTCTTTTGCTTTCGGAAACCTGTTGCGTCTTGCACGTTCGCGCTGCTTTTATTCACATTGTTGCCCCTGGTGTCATTACCGCTGCCACTGTTTCTCCGCACAAAGCTCGCGTGAGATGTCGTGCTGGAATTCTGGCTCGGCTGGGACATCGGCAGATGCAGCACGTGCAAACACGAGATCTCGACGCGCGGAACCCCGTCCCAGAGCACGAGCGGCACGATCACTTCCTGATCGCCCAAACTCGCCGCTGTCACATTCTCCAAGCCGCTTCCTGCTGCATATCCGCCATTGAAGCCCGCATTCGTAGCACCATTCGCGCCACTTCCGCTGCCACCGCCACCAATGATCGAGCCCGCAGACGGTGGCTTCTTGAGAATCATTGGTGAGTATCCGGTTGTTGCTGTCCAGCTCATGGTAGTGGCCAAAACGGATCAAGCTCTTCAAGTTGAAGTGGTCTGGTCAGCGATCACCACCACCTGGGCTTTATCTGTGAAGCTCGAGTCGCAGTCGCACCCACGGCAACAGAATCAGACGCCGCGAGTGCTCGCTGTGGTGTGACAGGTGCGAAGCGAAGGCAGGGGTGAGTAGACGCTTGTGTCTCTAGAGAAGGGAGCGCACGCGCCGTCACCTACCTGCGTTATCGCGCTCGCTGGTTGCTTCTTCTGCCGCTTTCTTGCTGCTTTTGGGAATGGGGGCGTTTCCATAGCGAGATGCTGGATACTGTGTGCATTCTTTAAAGTACGAATTTATCCCATTGTGCACTGTAGGCACTCTCTTAGGTGCGGATCGGGATCAAGAAAATGCGATGTCAACAACGAGCGGCTCATGACTCGCATGTTGGCTGTGGGTTTCCTTCAAAAATGTGATTGATGAGATTCATTTACGAGAATGCCTTTCTTCATTCTCGCTATCATTGCCTCATGAACCTATTCATCGTCTTCTTACTTGTTCTTGACGTGCGACGGCGCGACGAGGAAAATGTAGACATTCGCTGCGGAAGATGACTGCAAGAGACCGGGGCGTGAGCGCGCGCGCTTCTTGCCGACAATCAAGTGGCGCAGGTCATCGACCTACATACACAAGGACAAACACACAAAGTAAAATGTTAGCGTGTCAGTACGAGGCAGAAAGGATCGGCTGACACATGTGCCTGGGAACTCACGATTGTCGGGTTGATGTTGAAGTAGTTGTGACGGATCGCGTGGACGTTGTTGTCCATCCAGGTCGTGTCTATCACGTCCATGTCCAGGTACTGCAGCTCGGTCTTCTTGTCCAGATCGCCTTTGACGCGATCGCGAGCGCAGTTGGCTCTCTCTTCGGCTCCACGTCCAATTGGTGCTCGGTTGTACGCGAATGAAGTGACTCCGGAGAACTTGGCTTGCTGATTGATCGACGCGATCGCAACGTCCATATCGACCGGTGGAGTCATATTGGAATCAACCCAGTTGAGGAATTCCGTCTCGGCAAGATCTCTCGTGTCGCTCTCGGTCGCATCACGATGCACCATGGTACCACGTCTGCCGAGCGACAAGTTGAGAGGACTGCAAAGCGTCTTTTTCGAGAGAAACTCCAGATAGAACAGCGCACCATCCATGCTGTCTGCGTACAGAGTGATATGATCGCAGAATCGACGCGCGGCGTCGTAGCCTCCTCCGTATCTGACAAAGTCATCGCGCTGGTAGTCGGGGTTGCAGAACGTCAGCGTCGAGAGCTCCATTCTGGTTTGTCTGCTAAAGCTGTCGGAGCTGTTCACCGGCTAATTGAAGCGGAAAGGAACATCGAAAGAATCAATAACCTCCACACGACGTCAGCGATTGATTGCTTCAAAATAAAAATGCGGCGGGTGCAAACCTTCAAAACGTCGTTCAAGTAGCCGTCATTCAAGCTCTTGAAGAACACGCGAGCCCCCATGGAATGAGCGATGACATTGAGTGTCGTGTAGCCCGCATCGAGCAGACTCTGAAGAAAGTCTCGGAAATCGGTCGCAGTTCGGTCGCTTTCACTCCCGACTTTCTTGGCTGTCAAATCAAACAAAAAGATATCAAATCGTCAGCGCGTATCAAGAGGATTGCGCACTCCGAATGAAAAACAAAGCTTACCTTGAAAGTACGCGAGTGCGCCTCCGCTCGGCCAGCTGAACACGTACGGATGGATAAACGACGGGAAATCTCCCAACGAGAAAAGCTGCGCGAGACGGTTCATGCCATAGTCAAGCGAGCAGTTGTAACCGTGAAGAAGCACCAGTGCTTCCTTGCGCACAGTCGAGATCTGTCTGTCGATAACCGGATGCGAACTCTCTCGAAAGATTTTCCTCCTTGATGAACGCTCCTTCGTGAGTTTGGGAGGCTTCTTTTCGTCGTGCTTGGTGCTAAACACCACGTCGTCTACTGGAGTGCGCAGAAGTGACAAGCATTCGGATGCACTCTGAGGAGCATCAGGGGAATTCGACGGTGTTATGTGGCTCACAGACGGCAGAAAAGTGAAAAACCCACCCGAAACGGAGCACTCGACGCTTGCGACACCCCACTGGAGTCCTGATTCCGAGTGCTTCGGCCAGAAGTATATGCCGTCGGACCTCTGCTCCGCGCGGTTGTGACAAAACCCGACTCGGATGTTCACAAACGAGTACCCGCTGCCGTGCTCAAAGCTTCGGAATGGTCCGATTGGGATTCCGTTCTCCCATTGCCCCGTCAGGCGCTCGCCATGATAAGAAGTATCGGACCACATACCATACCCATGCGGCTCGCGATTTGCGTTCAGTCCGCCGCAGTACTTGACGAAATTGCGCTTGGAAGTGTAAAACCGCGCGACTGACTTGTACGTGATCGTGTTAGTCTGTGCTCCTGGCCGCGCTGTCCACCAGCTGATACTGTTGAGCTTGTTGCTGCGGACCAACCACGGGTACGTGTAGTGGGTGAAGAGGTACACGACAATTGTGAGCACCTCCACCGCGATCAACAGCGACAGCACAATGTATCGCGCGTCCGCGTCTGCATCGGAGTCAGTGTCGTCGAGCCAGAACAGAGCGTGGACGTTCCCAGTGACAGTGTACGTGAGCATCTCTGCAACGATGACCCAGTAGATGAGCCACCGAATGATCAGCGCGACTTGGACGATGACGTAGATCACGAAGATGACGAAAACAATATAAGCGACTTGGTCGGACGTCGTCGTTTCCGTGGAGTCCGAGGTCAGCAAGCTCGTCTTTGACTCTGCAAAAGATGTGAGGTGAAAATGTGCACGTATGGTCGTCAAGCACTAGCATTCATCCCAGGATCAGAGAGAGATAAGAAGCTAAAATCGCACGTACCATCAGGAGACAAGGACAGCGTGGCAAGCACAAGCAGAACATAGAGCACCATCACCCACGTCAAGAACTGCGCCACAAACGAATACTACAGTGGCAATGCAGAACAGAGTTCGGGTGAAATCACGTTAGCGACCTGCATAATCGTTACGATTGGTAAAAAGAAAGACAAAGACAACAGCATGTATCGAACGAACGAACCTTGATGTAAACACCTCGATACCGGCGCTGCAGTCGTCTCCCCGTCATAAAGCTGAACGCGCTGTACGTCAACAAGACACGGCAGACACATCATCACCCGCACCCATTAGCCCACTTCATAATAAATTATTAAGCTAACAAGACGCACATACCGCTCGTAGTTGAATTCGTCTTGTGCGTGGTCTGAGCCCATTTCGTCGCGCTCTTCCGACCTGCCGCTATCCTCGCGCAGCAGCCCATGCGACACAGCAGCGACTGACACCTGCAGCTGCTTTTCAAGGCGCCCGCCCGCTGCTGGGCTGTGTGGCGAGTGCGTCGCCATGAGGCTCTGTTTCAGATCCGCCGCCGTCGCCCGCTCCACGTCGTCCGACGAGCTCTTCCGCATGCTTCCTTCTTCAGTGTGTCGGCGAAAGTGAGACAGCGAAAGTCTCAAAAGAGACTTGCTGGGATTTGGTGGAGCCGCCCATCATTTGCCTGTCGTGTCGTGAGTTGGCAATATCTATCTGCAGAGGTTTTTGGTTTTGGTGAAAGGCAAATCTGACTGTCACCAAGTGAAGACAAAATCGATTTGCCAAGTTTGCTGTGAGAGAATCATTCGGGGAAAAGCTACACCCAGTTACGCAATATGCATTTTATAAGGTATTACCAACAATGTGAAGGAAAAAACAAAAAAATCCAGCGAAATGGTAATCAGACACAAATAAGCTGCACTCATGTACTGTCAAACAAAATCCCAGCTCAACATGGCGCCAACTAATCATCACGCTGACGCCACCCAAGTTGAAGCAAACGATCGCGCTGGTGCATGAAGCCTCTTGCCGCCACCAGCAAAATCAATTGACAATCAAAACGTTGGGCACACAGTGGCAATTCAGAGGTCAAAAGCTGAAATGCCGAAATCGTACTTTAACAGGGTAAAGCTGTGCTAACTTCCAGCACCCAATCACCCATTGACAGACACTCCTGCATTTCAAAGCCGTTTCAACATTGAACCAAAATGCGCGGGTTGGCGGTGGCGTTTGTGACAGAAAGAGCGAATACGTAGAAGGGCGTGCGGAATGCGGAAAGCGCTCTCACGCCTCTATGTATATAGAGCAGGCCTCACTGGCAGCTGAGGACACTGAGCGAGCAGAGCTCAGGTGGTGCGCCCGAGGCGCGACGGAACAGCAGCCATTTTTAGACAAAAACGTACGCGTGGCGCGCTCGCGAGCAGGTAGAAAGGAAACCACAGCGCTGAGCAGCCGACGGTACGAGGGTGTCCTCTCCTTCATCACCATCATCTTCACCGTCCAGTCCTAACGCCCTCACCTATTATCAGCGATCGACTCGCTCTTCCTACTGCATCGCTCGTCCGGTCGACCAGGCTAATTCACCGAGGTACTTGCAAGAGGCAGCAAGCGACGCGAGTGGGTAAGTAAGAAAAGACGTGGCACGGCACAGCGAAGGCCACATCACTAACTGAACGGTACTGGACAGGTGTTTACGGACCTGCGCATGCGTGGATGGGGTAGCTGGCACGACACTCCTGTTTCGAGATCCAACCCCATCTGTGAAAGACAAGCACGCGGAGATTTCCTATCAACTGCTGAGATCAGATGGCGATCCCACCGCATTTCTTCCAGTTAGAGACCGAGGGTCTCTTGTCGACCACGGGCATTGTGCCATCTGGGAAGCCGGCGCTATCGTCGCCACAGACCAAGTCAAGCACCTTCTCGCGGATATTTGGGTGGAACAAGGTGCGCGGTGTGCCTGGACAGGAGCTCGCAAGTGCAGGCCGACTCGCAGCAGAAGCGTCGCCCATCAAGAGCCGCGTGCTGTTCATCAATAGTAAATGACCGGCACACGCTTCGCCATATCGGTGGAGTAAATATTCTCAACAGGTCGCTGGAATCTGCCGATGCGTTTCCGTGGAGTGGTGCCTCGTTGTCATCGAAATACGAGCGCAAATACTTCGGGTCGTCCCCAGACGAAGTCGCTCTATTGAACGCCGCTATCGAGTTCAAGTGTATTTACGAGGGACGCGATGGAGACTTGATACACATCAAGTTGTTTAGAGAGTCGGAAACGTACCGCCTGCTCGCGCTCAACGAATCTGACAGTACGAGGAAGTGCATGTCGGTGGTGGTACAACAAATCCATTCGTATCCTGATGATGATGAAGATGCTGTAGATGCAATCTATCCTGATTACGACCCAGAGCGCGCCAAAAAGAGAAAGCAGAGACGAAGACAGGAATACCAGAAATCAGCAGCAGCAGCGGAAGAAGATGCGAAAGACAGCTTCACTGAGCTTGAGAGCGCGTTATCAAGTGACGGAGAAGTTGGCGCGCGCGATCGCGACGACAGCTACAATCCTAATGAAGCGAGCGACGACGAGATTCTCGTGTTCTCCAAGGGAACCGACACCGTCATGTTCGCGAATGCAGCCAACGCACAGGATATCAGCAAACTGGGGCTGCACGTGCACTACTTTGCAGCGATGGCGCTCCGAACGTTGCTTCTGGGATTTAAGACGTTGTCCAAGACAGAATACCTCACATGGGAGAACGAGTACAACATGGCGAGAAAATCTCTCAGTGACCGGGAACGCTTGTGCCTCGAGGTGGCGAAGAAGATCGAAAAATCGATCTACCTTTTGGGAGCGACGGGAGTGAAAGACCTGCTGCAAAATGGAGTAAAAGAGTGCATTGATCAGCTGTGTCAAGCAGGCGTGAACATCTGGATGCTCACTGGCGACAAGGGCGAAACTGCGATTTCGGTCGGGCACATGTGTGGTCTGATTAGAGAAAAAAGCAAAATGATCATCATCAAAGGCAAGAGCAAGCAAGACTGTCTCGACGAGATTGCAAACGCAAGACGCAAGCTGAAACGCGAAGGTGTTTGGGTGCCTGGCGTTGCAACGCGGAACATGTCACTGGTGATCAATGGCGAAGCGCTCGAGTTTCTTTTGGTAGATGTGCTTACATCCCCGCCTGTAAAAATATCGGCCTCCCACTCGTCACTTCCAAGCCAAAATGAAAAGCTTCGCCTGGCAGCGCTCGAGGGGTTTACAGAGGGGCGCGACGGAAGCGGGAATGCTTTTCTCACAAATGAGTCTGCGTCAATGAAATCGGCCGGAAGCCTCCCCCTCCAGCTTCCAAACAACCACGACCAGCACTCGTTGCCCCCTGTGGCTCGCAATCACCGCGTGCCGTCTAGACACGGGTCGACGCAACCGTCGATGTCCGAGAACAACACAGTCATCCCATCCCATCAGCTGTTCATGGAGCTGGCTACTCAATGTACCTCGGTAATAGCGTGTCGTCTGAGTCCGATGCAGAAGGCTCAAGTGGTTGGACTGATGAAGTCTGCTCCGGGTTCTCCACTGACACTAGCTGTCGGAGATGGTGGCAACGATATGAGTATGATCCAAGGAGCTCATGTCGGGGTCGGAATCTACGGCCACGAAGGGATGCAAGCAGTGCGCGCAGCGGATATCGCGATCGCGATATCCCGGAATTTGTCTCGCTTGCTACTCGCGCACGGTCGATGGGACCACCACCGTGTAGCACGCGTTATCCTGTTTTCATTCTACAAGAACATGGCGCTCATCATGACGCTATTTATCTACTCGTTGCGGAATGTGTACCGTTTGGGTTTTGAATGCGCTCATGCATTCGTTGCTTGTGTTTTTCTTCACAATGAGTGCGCTGAACGGAATCTCATCGACTGAAGGACATGCGAATGGCTTGTTTACGGATGGGGCAGCAGTGTATGGCGCGCTGGTGATCATGGTGACGCTGAGAGCGAGTTTAGCAATGCAGCGGCTGCACCGATGGGGACGCTTCCACTATGTCTCTTTTCGGCGACTTCACGGCGTTTCTCGTTTTCATTCTGGTGTATTCGCGGGCGTATAGCATTTTCTCGACATTCGATGTGTTTCGAGATTTTTTCGGCATTGCGGATATACTATTCCCAGAGGCGACGTATTGGATGCTGATCCTGTTCACGTCGGTATCATCCATCGCGCCGGATTTCGCGATCATGTACCTGAAGCAGATGCACCTGCCCTCCAGCAACGGCATCATCCAAGAGATTGATAGCGGTCTTGGGTACCCTAGCGCCATTTTCGACCAAGCGGATTTCTCGATCGCGGATCTGCGGACAACGAAGTTTGAAGAGGTGTCTTCAAGTCGCTTCGACGATCAAGTCCGAGGAGTCCCTACTCCTCCAGGCCGCACAGACCTTACTGCGTCACTCTTGGACGGAGAATGGAGCCAGAAGTTTCGGGATTTCGATCGACCAACCGAGCACGACGAGGTGTCGAAGCAGCTCATCGCATTGCAGCGCGAGCTTGCGCAAGAGATAGGACTTCCAGATTCGATTCTAAAAGAAGACGGTGCCCAACGTTCGCGAGCGTTAAATGTGCAGCCCAACGTCCTCCCTCTCACGCTGGAGTTTATGGGCGAAGAGCACCAGACGTTTGAGAACGAGTACGAGCTCACATTTGCGCTGCGAGGATGAGCGCGTGTGATTCTCTGTCTGAAGATCCTGGCATTCGTCATCCCGTTGTACGCAGTGTGCGAGTACTTCCTCGAGGGCGAGTCGTCATACATTTGGATCCGCGCAGGCTTCTTCATCTGCGACGTGGTCTACATGCGCGTTGCGCGGACCAAGTTTTTCGTTGAGTACTACCAAAGCGCGATTCTCGTTCCGTTTTGCGCAATTAGAATGGCACTCACGCTCATGATTCCCGACACAGGCAAATTTGCGGCTGCATTGTTCCCGATTGTGCTCTTCGTGGTGATTCGAGTGAAGTTTCTGTTCGCGCTGATCCTGTCGATCTACAACTTCGCGTTCTACCTGCTCGCTGACAAAGGTGGGGTCAAGAAGGAGAGTAGCCAGGACCTTTCGGATTTGCTGCTGTTCGCGCTGTACTTGGCATTTATGATCACGTTTGGAACCTACTCCTGTTACTCACTGCAGATCACAATGAGACGAGATTTTCTGCAGAGTCGCTCGCTCTTGATTGAACAGAAGCGGTCGGCCAGATCCTGAAGAACATGCCCCATGAGCACATCGTCCAGCGAATGCAGAAGGGCGACACGCTCATCAGCGAGGACGAGAAAGATGTGACCATCTTGTTTTACGACATCGGCGATTTCTCGTCATTTGTGAATCGCTTCAGACCAGCTGAAGTGGTCTCGCTTCTTGGTCGTGTGTACTCGCTCTTCGACCATATTTGTCAAAAGCACGGCGTCCGGAAAATGGAGACAGTTGGGAAAATGTACATGGCTTGTGCAGGACTTCAAGGAAAAGACCGCGGAAAAGAAGCAGCTCTTCGTGCTGTTTCTGTGGCTATCGACATACTCAGCTTCTTGGACAAGTGCAGAGCGTCAAATGGAAACGGCATCAAACTGCGCATCGGTATTCACTCCGGGCGAGTGGCGACCAGTCTTATTGGCATGAAGAAACAACAGTTCTCGCTCTTTGGAGACACTGTCAACACAGCATCCCGAACGCAGTCAACTGGCATCACAGGGTACTGCCCGATCTCCCAGGTCACGTACAAGAAACTAGCTGGTCGCTTCAGCTTCGAAGAGCGGCAGATCGAGGCGAAATGAAAAGGGTCCACGACGACCTACATGGTGGATGAGCCATTGAGCGAGCTCGCGCGAATGGCTGTGCTTGGTCAGCTCGAGCACATCATGAAGCGAGAGTCGCTCATCATCTCGGGGCACAATGTTTGCAAAGCGTTTGAGCCTGGCCCCCTCAGCGTGACAAGAAGCAAGATCGTTCAAAGAGCGAAGAAGCGCTGGGCCAAGTATGACCCCATTCGACTACTTCTCGGGGCTCCGCTGTCGACGCAGTTTGATGGTAAAGCCGGGAGAAGCTCGTGCGCGGAAGAAGATATGCTCTCTGAGATTAGTTCCATGCTACTCTACTTCAAGGAAGAGGAGATGGAGCGCAAATTTTTGGAGAGCACTCTGTGTGACAGAGTGGAAGGCGCACGAACAACTTTGTTCTCGCTGGCGCTCTACGTCGCTTTCACGTACTTACGAGACCTGACGCTCGAGCTGTTGCAGAAAGCCTACCAAGACAAGAAGATCTTAAGCTCAACCTATGTCGTGATACTGCTGATCCAAAGCTTGTACGCCATTCCCACGGTCTTCTTCACTCGGCGAGCGCGTCTCAAGTTCTCTGACTACACCGAGTTCAAGCTGCGCAACGTTCTCGTGGGATATACCCGGTTGGTTTGTGCTGCTTTTCGGTCAGCGAAGCGCTACTCTGGCGCCTGAACTATATGATGGAGATCGACACTTCTCCATGCCACATGAACTTGTGCCTCGACATGGTGCTCGCGATGTTCATTGTGTCGAATGGCGGCTCGATTCTGCACCGCCACACGGTGTGGTTCAATCTCATGACGCTCGTTGTGGTCTCCGCGATCAGCGTTCTCAACTTGAACGTGCTGGCGCAGGGCGCAAAGAGGTTCAACTCCAACTTCAAAACCAGCTACCCGCTCGTGCTGACGTATCTCTCAGTGATCACGAACTTCATCGCGTCGCAGAGCGTCGAGTCCTTCACGCGGCGACAGATTTGGCTCAAGACACGCACACAAATCGAGACGATGAATGCAGACCGCCTACTCTACCAGATGCTCCCTGCTGCAGTCATGATGCGGCTGAAAAAAGGCGAAATGGTCTACGACTAGCACCAGTAGGTCGGCATCCTGTTCTCGGACATCAAAGGCTTCGCGTCGATCGCGTCGCAAGCAAATATGGCTCAAGTGGTAGACATCCTGGCGTCACTATTTTGTGCGTTCGACAAGCTGACAGAGAAGCACGGCGTGTTCAAGATGCAGACGATCGGCGATGCGTACGTGATTGTGTCTGGGCTACCCTATGTCGACATGAGTCTCGGACCTGTTCTGGGCACAACCGGTGCCGGTGCCGGGGGGGGGGGGGGGGGGGGGG
>JAADVN010000081.1:0-37695 GCA_023335535.1 Globisporangium spinosum
AGTACCAGTCGGTACCACCTGGGACAAGACGCAGGCAGCTCTCCTATCTGCCAGTTGGCCCCTGGATGGCGCGTACCAGCGCCAGTGGCTGAGTGGAGGAGGGAGCTCATCGTGGCGCGGTTGGCGCTAGAGCCTGTGTATGGAAGTTTAAGAATAGCAAGACACCCAACAGATCAATACATGTTGGTATCTTGTGGGAGTTCCAGCTCCCAAGCGTGTGTTCTCTTTCGCAGATACACCACAGGGGTACAGGGACGACGCTGACGCTGCTTCGTTGAGACACCAATTTGGATTGAAGTGATGGTTTCCGAAGTCGTAATTCGTCCTCAAACTGCGTGTGTTTCTTGAGCGAGTCGAGTAGCTGTGAGTACTTGGCGGAGACGACGTACTCAGCACACGCTCGCAACTTGATTTCCTCCCGCTCGCACGAAGTGAGTTGTTCGGGGCGCTCGCACATCTCCAGTGCCACTCCGGCAAAGTCGAGCTGGAGACTTCCAGGGCTGTTCTTTCGATATTCAGCGACGAGGCCTCGGAGCACCACAGCTCTCTTCTGCATGCGGTATACCGCCCGCGTGAAGTGGCCGAGGTCGGGCGCGACGATCAGCAATATCGTTGCGATAGAGTGCGCAGTTTGTAGACACACAGTCAGATAGAGCAAGTTGAAAAACTCGATGAGCACCACAACAAATTCAGGAAGGTAGCCCTCCAGGTGCGCCGCTGTACGACGAAAGCTTCGCTTGACAATCATCTTCGAAAAGTGTAGCAGCAGGACCAGCAGGGTTTGGAGCACTGGTCCGACCGCGATGAAGACAGCGTTGTACGAAGGGTACACGGCGAGGAGCGCGCTGATGCTGAGCAGAATCTGAAGGGACAGATGGATCTGCGCTCGAAGCGTTGGTGCCAGGCGACACGGGTGGATGCGAAGCACGAGACAGAGAATTATGGTCCCAACTACTGTCGCTGGTATCCCATCCAGGACAGCGAACATCGGGATCGGAAATCCGACAACCTCGCCGACGACAACCACGAGCAGTGTGTGTATGCTCGCCGTTCCAGTGGCGAAGGCCGCGTTCTTCCGTTTTGACAGCTGCATGTCGTGGATCATGATTTTGAGCTGCGTTCCAATGGCGAATCCCATGACGAAGATCAGCACCCACAGCCGGACCCAAAAGCCCCAGTTAGCCGTCAAGTCCTCTGAAGGCGGCTGGAGCGGGATGCACTCGACCAGCACGGTGGAGTGCAGCACGGGCAATGGGGTCAGCACGCACACAGCGACCGAGCGGAGGAGACTCGCTTTCTTGATGTAATAGGTGTGGGGCGCCATGAGCCGCTCGATCGAATACTTTCCGTGGTGACCGACCTGCAAGCTGCTCCACGTCGCCCAGGCTGTTGTCCACAGTAAAGCAGTCGCCCTGGAGTATCTCGATCTACTCTCAGGCTGCGAGGCTGGAACCCCCACAGCGGTAGCGTCTTCAACTGCTTGGACTCGTGTCGCCATCGACGACTTCCGCTCCATTTTGCCTCCCAACACGTCGTGGTCCAGAACTGATGACTGACTCGGACTCGAGCGGGGCTCGTTGCCCTTCCTTCAGATAGTTAGTTCTCTATTGTTGATTGGCGTCCACGTTTCAATTAAGAATTCCTTCTTGCCTCGCAGCAGCAACGGGGACAGATCCTTCCGGTATACCACGGCTTCTGAGCGCTGCAGTGATTGAGTCCTAAAGCTCTTTGTTTATAATGCTGCGCATGAGCTGTCGAAAGCTATTCACTGGCCTTTCAACTTCCACTAACCCACTCGAATGAGTGTGCTGACTATTCTTCAACGCCGACACTGCATGCCTTGACACACACTGCGTTCCGGCAAGATCGCGGAGAGCGTTGAAGCTTTCAACTCGGATGCCTCAGGTTGTCGACGAAGGACTCGGCTTTGCGAAGAGTGACATCTCGAATCGAACCAAGGCTGCCTTGTAGCTATGTATCTTGCTATGAAATGGTCTGAGAGCGCACGTTGACAATGATGATGGCTTACATGATAGTTAATGGTCACTCGTTAATAATTACGACGGCTACGAGCACGATAAAAACAAACTACACGCTTTAAGTTAAGGTGGTGGCGCTCTCTCTTCACGCACACAGCTCAGCTCAGCTCACTTGGAGCAGCCCTTGCCGCCAAACGCCGGGAGGCACATGGTATCGGGCGTGATCACGAGCGAGTTGACGATCGCCGCCGTGAGCACCGCGACTGCAAGAATTGAGAGCGTGGCCCAGGCGCGCGCTTTCTTGCGACCACCCACAAATCGCAAGCGCAGCAGCATGATCTTCTGCGACGGCAAGAAGAGCACGCCCACGAGCGCCAGCAGTCGGATCGTGTAGCAGAGGATAAGCGCCGTGGCCACGAGCATGGGCTCGTCCTTGTCGGTCGTGCCAGTATTCTGCGTGAGGAACTGCGTGCCGAAGAGCCAGCCGATGGAGTTCGAGAACGTCTCGGAGACCAGGCGCATGATCGTGGCCATGCTCACGATCGTGCCGAGCAGCGCGCCTTCCCCGCCACGAGGAGCGATCTCGACCGTCATCGCGACTTCCAGGATGATCGCGATGCCGCGCACGAAGCCGTGGAACGAGTTCATGAACATGTACAACTCAATCTTCCAGAAGCCACCAAATGCGCAAATAAGTGAATATGCCATGGACGGGAACACAAACACGCCCAGGAAGCTCAGCACCACAAAGTTGTTCCAGTTGCGGTTCAGAAAGAACACAAACCACACGAGCGCCGACAAAAAGTACATGGCTTCCGCAAAGATCTTGCTCGTGGACGTGTTCTTCGCCGTCACCATTGCCCACTTGTCCAGCACCGTGTACGGGTACCGCAGTGTGAATTCGAGGAAGAAGATGAAGATGCAGAGGAAGCAGATGACGTTCCACGTCGCCTTCTGCTCAAGCGACCTCCAGAGTCGCAGCCAGTGGCGCTTGACCTTCTCGCTGATCTTCTTGAGAGCGGACTGTCCTGCAGCTGCTTTCTCTGCGTTCTCCTCGTCTTCGTCATCGTCGTCTTCTAGCAGATCGCACTCGCCGATGCGACCGCCCGTGCTCTCGAGGTGGTCGTCGAAGAAATAATAGAGCATGGGGATCGGGATCATCGCGTAGCAGACCAGGAACGTGAGCACGTCCTGCAGCGAGTAGTACGGGTTCATCTTGCCGCTCTTGGTCACGTGGAACACGACCGTGTCGGTCACCGCTTGGCCCACGCCCTCGAAGAAGAACTGCGTCAATAGGAACGTCGCCACGGCGTGGCCGCGCTTCTTCAGCACCTCGCGCTGTGAGAGCGCCACGACGTAGATCTCGCCCATGAGCACACTCGAGATACCTCCAAAGCACGCGACGCCCAGCAGCGCCACGTACCCGCCGACGATCACTGTGCGCTTGTCCTCGTCCATGGTCGAGTCACTCTTGAGCTTGTCGTCGTAGTTGAACGAGTTGTTGAGCAGCACCATGATGAAGAGCGCCACGACCGTGAAGCCCCAGCCGATCATCATATACGCCTTGCGGTGCGAGTCGTAGATCGGGAACAGGTCGGACACAAAGCCCACGAGCAGCCCGCAGCACCACGGCAGCATGAGCAGGATCTTGGTCGCATCCACCTGGTACGACAGCATGGACATCTCCGCCTGCATGAGCACGAGCACGCCGCGCTTGAGGCACGACGTAAGCATGCTCGCGAAGGCCAACGAAAAGAGCAGCCCCGCGTGCTTGCGGTTGAAGAGCGTCACGTGGGTCTCGGCGTAGCTACCGCGCTCCTCGTCGAACGACTTCTGGTCCAGCGGCGCGCGCAGGTCGTTGTTGATGCCCTTGTGCGTCTGATATGGCTTCTTCTTCTTGGATGTGTTCGTGGCTGCACTCGCCTTGTTCCGCCGCGCGGACGACCCACTCTTTGTCCCGACGATGTACGGCAAATCCTCGTGGATAACGCCCCCATCATGACTCAGCAGCGTCATGGAGCCGCGCGACTTGGTGGACGACTCGAACTCGCTGTCCCCTGGGCTGTAGTCGCTGCGCGAGACCCAGTCGAAGTCCTCGTTCTCGCCCTCCGAGTCGCCGATGTCGATCGTGTTCTCGCGTGAGCTCGCCATATTGATCGTCAGGCGATTGTGACTGCTCTGCTTCCTGCTACTGCTGCGAGTTGCCCTGTAGTTGTTGTGGTGATCAAGCAGCACATCGCTCAGCTCGGCCTCGTGCACCGCCGAGAGCAGCAGCGGCCGCGGTGCGAAGGAAACAGCGGCAGAAGCGTCATCGCCACACGCGGCAACAGGGACGCCAGACGTTCGAGTCGCCATTTAAAACGACGGAAAAAGTTTATGGTCGCTCTCGTGGACGGTTTTCCTTTCTGGAGTTGTGTGTGTGGGCAGCAACGAACGACTGAGTGACAGGCGAGCATGGCGATTGGTTTGCTTTTCCGACCACACACACACACACGCAGACAGTTGGAGTGTTGACGTGTGTGTGTGTGTGTGATCTCATCTTCTTCCTTCGCAACTGGTTGTAGGTACAGGGGCGGTCGCGGTGCTGGTCCCACGCTCGCTGGGTCACCACACTTTTGCGCTTTTTGATGCGCTGACGCCTTCGATTCAGACGAAAGTGAAGCATGTCGGAGCTTTTTGGCTCTGCGAGTCGAGGTTTGTAGCTGGATGTGCTCGACGCAGTTCCAAAGTGGAAGAATCATGTAGCGCCTATGTGTGGAATGACGATTGAGCTACACGAAGCGTGCGTTTTTCGACACTGCGTGTAGCCAAAGCTACTCTTTGACAGAGAGAGCGAAGAGAGGGGTCCATTTTGTACCGTTGACCTCGCGCGAGTTCAAACTGCGCGGCTGATTTGTGAATAAATCCCTTTCTCAATGGATATTTAGTTTTTTATAAGTGGTGGATCTCTTCATTCAAACACAAAACCTATATTAACTATGAGAACGCTAGGTATTATAAAACCTCTGTAGAACACTCGAAAACGTTTTTATTACACATATTCATTATACAAAAAATGAAAACTGGGTTTTATACCCTGAATGAGGGATTTTTCGAAGTTTGCCAGGAGCTCACCAGCCAAAAAAGCCACTTTCCGGGCTCATTTTGGTTTGTTTGGGCGTGTTCGGCAGAGAAAGAGTGGAAGCAAGCTTTCAATGCAGCAATGCAGCATGTTGTTAACCTCAAAAGCACGCTTTTTGCCATCTTTTTCAGCCTTTTTGGCTCAAAATCGTGCTCGCGTCTCTCGCAAATATATAGAATGCTTCGCGAGTTCCATGGAAAGCGCCATTTCTATTTCCATTTTTGGGCGTCAGTTTCGACTAATGCAGCAAGAGGCGAGTTCTGGGTTCGCAACTGGCAACCAGTCGGTTAACCATCGCCTCACTGGCGTCAACATGCGCACTTGTTTGTGCCTGTGGTTTAGACACAATGGCATGCTGTGCTGAACACTTCGAGCGCCTATCGTAAGTCCGTTCGTGCGCCACAGCCCCTCTTCCTTCTTGTCGAAACTCCCACACATCCTGGTGCGTGCGGTCTTCACAGCGTTAGTTAGCTCGTCGCGTGAGCTGCAACAAACTGCCATGGGAATAATGAGACCAAGTGGCAAAAGTGAGTGGCGATGAATGCGAAAGTCGAGTGAGTGACTTTGCGTTGCTTTGCTTTGCTTTCGCTGCAAGATCAAGATTCACGCCTGACTTGTTTGCTTGTGCGTTATTGTTACCATCATTCCTGCGAAGAGCAAAGTGTACCCATCTCGCAGTTCTCTTAGACCACCAGAGCAACAATGACATTCACTTGAATGGAAGACAAAGACTTTGTTTTTCACCACGCAATACGCTACTTACTGCACGTGTATGAAAGTCAATAGATAAACCAGAGAGTGGCGGTGGAGGTATAAATGATTTTCCTAACAAGAAGCTCGGCCAACTAGCTAGCCCGTGGAGTTGCAGCCGTTGCCGCCCAGCGCGTGCAGACACGTGGTGTCCGGTGTGAGCACGAGTGTGTTGAGCAGCGTGCCCATCAGCAGCGAGATGACGAGGATGCCCAGCGTCCACCACGCGCGGAAGCTCCGTCGCCCTCCCACGAGCTGCAGCTTGCGCAGTGCCAGCTTCTGTGACGGCAGGAACACGACGCCCAGCAGCGCGAAGAGCCGCAACGTGAAGCAGAGCAGGAGCGCCGTGGCCACAAGCATGGGCTCGTCGTCGGTCGACGTGTCCGCTGCGTGTGTACTGCCGATAGCAGTGGCGCTGCCCTTGTTGGTCAAGAGCAGCTGCGTGCCGAATAAATACCCGATCGAGTTCGAGAACGTCTGCGAGATGAGCCGCATGATCGCCGCGATGCTCACAATTGTGCCGAGCACCGCGCCTTCGCCGCCTTTCGGCGCGATCTCGACCATCATCACGACCTCGAGCAAGACCGCGAGCGCGCGGATGAAGCCCTGGAAGGAGCTCACGAACGTGTAGAGCTCCAAATTCATGCCGATGCTGAACGTCACGAGGAGGAAGTACGTCATCGGTGGGAAGATGAACACCCCCAGGTAGCTGCAGATCACGTACGTGCCCCACTTGGCGTTGATGCACAGGCATTTCCAGACGAGCACCGCGAGGAAGAACATGACCTCTGTGAAGATCTTGCCCGTCGAGATCGTCTTGGCGGTCACACCGCTCCACTGGTCGAGCACGAGGAACGGATACCGCAGCGTGAACTCGCTGAAGAAGATGAAGACGCAGAGGAAGCACACGATCTGCCACGTCGCCTTCTCCGCGAGCGCCCCCCAGAGTAGCTGCCAGTGGGACTTGAACTTAGTCCAAAGCGCCATGAGACTCCCTGTCTGTCCTGCGCGCTGTTGTAGCTGAAGCTGGTACTGCTGCTGGGATTGTGTCAGCTTCTGCTTGTGCTGCTGTGGCTCTTGTAGCATCCCGCACTCGTCGTCGCTGTTGACGAGCAGGATGCTGTCTCCGCCGCTGTCTGCATGGCTGTCGCTTGTGCTGTTGGTTCCGGTCATGGTGTCGTCCTCGTAGTTATCGTCGAGGTGGTCGTCGAAGAGGTAGAAGATGATCGGGATCGGCAGCAGCGAGTAGAACGCGACGTAGAGAACCGAGTTCTGGAACGACACGTGCGGGTCGAGCGACCCGTCGGCCTTCATGTTGAAGATCGCCGTGTCCGTGATGACCTGGCCAATGACCTGGAAGCCGAACTGCACAAGCAGGAACGTGCCCACCAGGTGGCCGCGCTGCTCGAGTACCTCACGCTTGGAGAACGCGATCACGTAGATCTCGGCCATCATGATGCTCAGGATCTCGCCGAAGCACGCCGCCCCGAGCAGGAACACGTAGCCGCCGACGATCGCCTTCTTATCCTCCTCGTCGATTGAGTCGTCGTGATTCGAGATCTTCGTGTGAAAGTCTTTGCTGTGGTTCAGAATCGCCATGGTCGCGAGCGAGCTCGCCGAGAGCACCCAGCCGATCATCATGTACGCCTTCCAGTGGGAGCCAAAGATCGGGAAGATATCGGAGCAGAAGCCGAGCACGAAGCTGCAGGACCAGGGCACGAGCAGCAGCAGCTCGGCCGCGTCCACCTGGTACTGCTTCATCTCGAGCTCGATCTGCATGAGCGGCAGCACGCCGCGCTTGAGCCACGTCGACAGCAGGCTCGCGAGCGCCACGGACACGAGCAGCCCGATGTGCTTGCGGTTCAGGAGCGTCACCTCGGCATCTGCTTTCACTGCCGCATCGCCACCAGTATTCGTATTGATCGCGCTCGTAATGCTCAGACTGATGCTGCTGCCGCCGCTGTTCGCGTTACTATTCAGAATCCCATTGGTGAACGGTCGATGGGACGACTGGTTCATTGTTATCTTCAAGTCCGCCTCGCGCGCGAGTTTACTGTCTACGATCCGCGTGTTGTGCAAATCGCCCGAAACGCTCAGGCTGATCGGCGGCACGCCGAGCAGCGACGACATCGTGCCACCGGCGTGCGTCGTGGACTCGAGCGGCTCGCCGTGGAAGTCGCTGAGTGGCGCCCAGTCCGAGTCCCCGTCGCGCGACGGCGACTCCATCATCGCGATCGCCTCGGACTGCGCGCGGCTCCTGCTCATCACCACCGCCGCGTCGAAGGAAGTCGTCGCTGTCATCGCCATCGCCTTCCCATGTGCCCGTGTCTTCTCGCCCGCGCTCGTATTGCTGCTGTTGTTGTTGATAGTAATACTTCTACCTTGGCCGTCGTGCTGCGAGTGTCGTGGCGACATGCATCAACAGCGGCGGACGGATGGACGGCGGATCTCAAGTAATGCGCTCGGTTTCTTTCTGCCGATCTGCTGCTGTGTAGACTGGCGCTTGCTGTGAGAGAGTGCTCTCTCTCTCTCTCTCTCTCTCTCTCTCTCTCTCTCTCTCTCTGGTGGGCGGGCGGCGCGAGAGAGAAGAAGCGCCAGTTCCTGTTCCTGGTTGGGCTAATAGAGATAGAGCGCCTTTGTCACCCTGGCGTGATAAAGCAGGAGTGAGGAAGCAGGTGATGCTGGATGGCTCGCTCAGTAATCCGATTGCGAGATGCTGTGTCATCTTGTGGAAAGGCAGTTCTTATCAGAGGAGTATATGGTATAGTTTCACGCTGAAGTATACGGAAGTTCAGCTCACTGAACTTTGAGTTCAGCATGAAGGCACAACTCCCGATACAAAAATGCAATACAGCTGCTGCCGTTTTGCTGTGATATCATTATAAAGAGGTAGTTCGAAATGTATACCAAAATGCTCACATACTCCAAGCTTTTCCCATCGCAATTTGGCGTGCGCGCCATGTGTTTTTCTGCTGTAGCACTGCGATTCCCAGTGCATCACTTCACTCACATTTTGCACGGCGGACTGACCCGCTCGGATGGAAGCAGATTCATTCAGCGCAATACGGTAACAAGAACAACCAGCGCGAGGACGTCAACGCTACAATACAGTGACAACAGCATCAACAAGCTGCTGGGTGTGCGTGGTACAAAGTGCGATCAGTCAGACAGACTCAACTGAGTGTGTGAGTGTACACTATTACGAAGGTATGATCGATAAACAATCGCTTTCTCTATTGTTCTGGCTCTCACAGTCTCTCTCTGCTTTAACAAAAAAATCTACTGATTACGAATTGCTTGCATGATGAATTCGTCCAGCTAGAGCTCCACTTTCTCTTGCGTCTGCAGGCGACTCAGCGCGCTCTTCTTGGCATCGCGCTTGGCGCGGCGCTCCATCTGCAGCTTCTCGCGGTTCGCCTTCTGCGCCGCCTTGTCCACCACCTTCTTCTTGCCACCGCTTCCGCTGTTTCCACTGCGCGGCTTGCGGTCGTCGTCCGAGTCGAATGCCGCGCCCATGTCCACCTTCTCGCGCTTCTGCTTGGGCGGCGGACGCTCGCCGTCTTCACGCTGCTGGTGCTGCTGCTCTGGCTGCTGGCCCGGCACGCGGTTCTTCTTGTTCAGACGCTGGAGCGCGTTCTTGTTGTTGCGCGCTTTCCACACGTCCTCCTTGCGTTTCGGCTGTGGTGGCGCCTGTGGTGTTGTGTAGCCGCCGTACTTGCTCGGACCGTTCTTCAGCTGCTCTCGCTCCATGATGCGCTTTGCTGCCGGGTGCTCTCGCATCTGTTCAAGTCTTTGCTCTCGCTGCTCAAACTTGTTCTTGTAGCCGCTGCTGCTACTGTTGGCGCGCTCAACGCGCGGTCTCTTCTCAAACGGCTTGGTGGTGTCATCACTGCGCGGCCGCTTCTCGCTTGATGGCTTGGAGTTGTCCTCACTCCGTGGCGCCTGCTTCGCTGGCGATGTTTGTGTTGGTGCTGGCTTTGCTTTGCTTACTGTTGCTGACATGTGGGTCGCAAGTCTTTGCAGGGCACCGTCACTTTTCAGCGGAACAGCAGTCTTAACGCTAGATGGAGCGCTCTTCTGCTGCTTCGCTGCTGGCTTCACTTCTTCTTCTTCATTGTCATCATCGCCACTGTCATCGTCGTGACTGTCTTCCGCACGACTCCGCTTCTTGCCTGCATCCACCTGCGTCACAACTTCAAACTCGCCGCGCTTGGTCGCTGGCACAGCACCGTCTTTCTTCGCGACCACCACTGGCACCGGCACGTCGTTCGCCATCTCGGGCACCTTTTCGTGCAGGTAGAGACACTTTTTGCCGCGATGGCACTTGCCCTTCTGGAAGGCGTAGCACACGCGCTGTTTCTGTTCACCGCCGTCTTCTTTCTTCGCCGCTCCCGCCACCAACGGCTTCTTGCTCTCGGGCTTTGCCTTTGCTGTCTCCGCAGCAGTCTCCTCTTCTTGCTCCTCGCCGTCTTTGTTCGCGCCTGCCACCTTGTGGCTGAAGATGCACTTGTCGCCGCGCTTGCACTCGCCCGTCTGCATGAACTCAAAGCACGAGCCGAACTCGCCGTTCTTGGTCTCGTGCGAGAACGGACACTGGTCGCCCTTCGTGCACTTGCCCTTGCGCAGCAGCCAGCAGGGGCGCGATGCCGCGTCCGGCGCGTTCTCGTCTTTGGATTTGTCCGCCTGAAACTTGTCCTTCGGGATCAGCTGGCGCACGTTCAGCGTGCGGCCCTCGACCACTTTCTTGTTCATGTCCTGGATCGCCTTGCGCATCGCCGCGCCGGACGTGAACGTCACGAAGCCAAAGCCGCGCGGCTGCTTGTTGTTGGCGTCTAACACCACCTTCGCCTCCGCGACCGTGCCGAAGCCGCTGAAGAGCTCCGAGAGCGCGGCGTCGTCCATGGTCTTGGGGATGCCCACCACGATGATTTTCTGGCTGTCGTTGTCTCTCATGGCTGCCTGTGTGTTGTCGCTGCGGACGCTGATAAGCACTGACGCTGCTGTTGTTGTGTGTGTGCGCGTGTGTCTGTCGTGTGTGTGTGTCGTGCAGCGAGCACGAAGAGATGCGAGCACTATTGAACCGAGCAAGCGCTTGGGTCGATCGATTTGCCAAGCGACAACGGTTGTTGGTGTGAACCAGTCAAGTGTTTCAACTGAGAGCCCAAAATACATTACCAAATTTCTGAGAGCCCAAAATAATCCCTGTGCGCTTCAAAGAGAAAATCCGAGCCAAATGGTGTGCTTGGTGAAAGAAGCGCACTCTTGGCTCAGATTCACCATTCAAAAGCAACTTTGGTACTAAAGTATGTTTGAAGCAAGTGAACATGTGATTCTCGTCATCCAGACACAGTTTGCTCCAGCTGTAGATGTCAAGACCACTACATTATGAGGCTCATCGATTGACATTTACTATCGGCGGCTGCAGATGCTTGCAGTTTAGTACAGCGATGCGAAGCGGTCGACTGCGTTCCAGTACTGCACTTCCTCGATCCCCTTTCGTTGGCTCGACGGATACCGAGTGTCGACGCTACCAGTGGCAAGACTGTAGTCCTGCAGCGTCATGAGAGCACCGTACTTCTTGTCAATCTTCGCAAGCGCTTTGTCCAGCGACGTGCGCTTCTTCTTCATCGTGTTCACATCGCGACCGGCATTATTCTCATCCCCAGCATTCTCTTCTTCATTGCTATGGGAGCTGCTGCTGTTGCTGTTGTTGTTCTCGTGCTTTGTCTCTTCGTGTACTTTTCGATGCTTGAGCGGGGCACTCGACGGTTTGCTTGGTGCCTCGACATCGTCAATCCCGCGCTTTCGGCGGTGCGTTACGTGACCTGCAAGCAATCGCTCCAAGATGTTCAGTTTGGCTTTGCTATTGGAATCCCTCACACTTGTGCTCGCCGTCGATGTTGTTGGCGCCGGCTTCACCACCCGTGCTGCTACTGGTGCTGCTGAAGATGCTGAGGTAGTGGAAGTTGACGCTTTCGGGAGCGGTCGCTTCTTGCTCTCGGATGCCACTTTCGCCAGCAGCGCCGCATTCGACACAGCTGCAGCTGCTGCAGGTTTGGTGGCTATAGACGATGATTCTTTCGGGAGCGGTCGCTTCTTGCTCTCAGATGCCACTTTCGCCAGCAGCGTGTACTTGCTCACCGCGTCTGCGATGATCTTCTTCGAGTCTCTGCGCGGCGTCTCCTTCTCTACTGTCGCTTGCTCGGCCGCTGCCAGTCGCGCCTCGCGCCGCTGCAGCCACGACTTGTACGCATCGCTGGCCTCCGCCAGATCAATGTCATACGCAGTCTCCACTGCGCTCTTGGCTCTGGACGCTACTGCAGACGCCTGATGGCTCTTCGTGGGGCGGCGTATCTTGGTTTCCTGCTTCTGCAGCCACTCCAGATACGCGCTCATTGCCTCTCGCCTGCCTTCCTTGACTCTCTCTGGTTTCTGGTTTGGCGCTTTCTTTTGTGAATGAGCCGCCGAGCTTTTCAAATTGTGGCACTCGCTTATTTACGAAAACTCAAATTCTACCCATTAGACAAGGTGTACAAGTTAATTTCCTCTATAAAATATTTACAAAGGTATTTTTCTTCAAATTCCAGAATCAGGTATTTTTAGCATCAGACACGCCCAGTTTCGTCTTTTGACATGCATGGATGTGCCGCTAAAGGTCGCGAGCGGCAAGCTCCTGTTCGACAGCGAGAACGCCATTCCAATCTGATTACGAGAGAGAAGAAGAAGAGAGAGAGAGAGAGAGAGAGGAAGAGAGATATTGCGTGGCACACGGGCGTATGCGAGCATGATCTTCCTCGACCGGTTCCAGAACAAGATCGCGACGGTGACGGGGCATGGCCACCTCAAGAAAGCCGACGGTAGCGAGGAGATCCGCGTGGGGCCGCCAAAGCGCAAAGCAAAAGCACCCGTTGGAAATGCTGAGAGGACTTCACGCGCAAACCCATCGCCAGCAAGAAAGCAGCAGCGTGCGAATAGCGATACTGCCAACCATTCAGTGAATGCGAATCCTGGAAAGGCTGCCAAAGGCGCGCCAGTGCCTCCAGTCGTCATGCCGTCGTCTGGGAATGCTGCCAAGCAGCAGCAACAATTGAACCCTTCGACTACCAACCGCGGCAAGCAAGCTCCCCCACAACAACAGTACTCATCACCAAATACCTCGCCGCGAAACAAATCCGGACGAGACGCGAACGGCTACGACAACAACCACAGCCACCGCGATAACTACCACCACTACTACGACGCCAACAACATCCCTGGGCGGCTCAAAGAAGACAGCTACTACGACGAGCCGCAGTACACGAGTCGGAGCCATGGGTCCTCCAAATCTCCACCTCCGACCAACGAGCGATACGTGAGAGGAGATGACAACCGGTCTCGCAACCCGCCCGCGCCTGAGCAGCAATATCAACAGCCACAGCAGGAGCTCCAGCAGCGCAAGCGCAGCCCTCGGGCTCACAACCATGAAGCTTCACAGAAAGAGCTCCGCTCGCCAAAGGAGACCAACGAGTCGCGAGTCCAACCGGATCACGACCAGCTGGCGTTCAGCAGGAAAGCGTGGCCTGTCCAGTACGAGCCCTGCAAGCTCTCACAGTACAAGAAGGAGAAGCCTGCCAAGTACTATGAGCTGGGCAAGCTCCAGCCGGATCTCAACTCCGAGGACCTCGTACAGAAGCGCGCGAACGCCGAGCGGATCAAGGCGTTCTCCAAGAGCCTGCGAGTGATCAACAAGTCGTCGCAGCCAAAGAAAGGCGACTCGAACAACGATTCGCCACCGCCTCCAGCAGCAGAGACGAAGAAAAGCGGCTCTGCTTCCACGCGATCGAAAGCGCTGGAGTTCGCCAAGCGCATCCCCAAGCCCAAACACTCGAGTCGATCGAATCCAGAGGAGCCTGGCACTCTCTCCAGCACGTCGTCTAACAGCAACATCCAGTTCATCGCGACTGTCTCGCGGCCGGTCAACAGCGTCCTCGACGATGACTCGGAAGACGACCAGGTGAGCTCCGAGCTGCTGCAGCTTCAGCTTCGCCACCAGGCGTCATGAGCGCAGGTGGAGGCGCTGATCAAGAAGAGCTGATAGAACGGTTGGGAACACACGAGCCTGGTTCTGCATAGATCCAACTTCTTCTCTGCTCTGGCGAAATAATAATATTATCACATTCACACCCAAAATGTTCCTGGTGCGCGCGCCACACACGATCTACTTACTCCCTGTCAACGCAGTCTGGAAACGAAGACGGACTGCGTTAACTAGCCCCATGCCTGCGTGAGGCTGTAGTTCAGAATGAGCACGTCACCCACTTGGAAACACTGTTGTAGAACGAAATACGAGTCAGTCCTCATGGTGCCAATGGTGATGCCATCCATCATTTAGAATTCACCTACCTCATACAGCGAGTTGAGCTTCTGGTCGGGTGAAGGCGCAAACGAGCTGTTGCAATACACAAACTACACATACATACGGACATTAGTGCTCGCCAGAGAGGCTGGACGCATGCGCACGCAACAGATTCTCTCACCAGCGCATCGGTATCCTTCAGTCGCAGCTGCTTCTTCAAGAACTTGTACACCTACGAGACACCAACAACACACACGCAGCACGCACTTGTCAGCTCACACGCACAGCGAATCAAAGGGGAAGTGTAGATATTGGGCAATACGCACCACACTGAGCTGGTCGTGGCCGTTCACCGTGAACTTTGTGCGCTTCATCAGCGGTGCATTGCCCACCGCGACAAACTGCAGCGTCACTGCTCAACAACACCAACGCATACGGACAAATACAGTAGTAGAGGTACAGTGTCAGCACCGTCGCGTTCAGCAGCAGCAGCATCTCTTCAGCACACACTACACAGTCAGCCGCGCACCTTTGGCTGGCCCTTCAGGTCGCGCCTGCGCCGCCTCCATCGCCGCCGCTCTCTGGAGCTCTTCGTCCATTTCGCTCGCTGTGTGTGGGTTCTTTTTCTTCTCTCACTTTCAAACAGCAGGAGAAACAAATGTGTGACGTGGTGTGGAGTGCTCCAGATCTGTGATTTTGGGGCGGCACAGTAGGATCGCGCTACAAAGTGCCAGATCTTGCTCTGGGCCCTCAAGTGGGTCCAGCAGCAAAGCTCAAAGCTCAAGCTCAAAGCTCAGGCTCGGCTCCTCGTTTTTGTCGCCTGAAGAAGCGCCGCTTGAGGGTGAGCAGACGCGTGACACGTCCCATACATTTTCTCATATAAAAATCCTCCGCACTGCCCAAGCCCGACGAGCTAACACCAACTTCGACACAGACAGTGAGCGAGCGGCTCATACAAACAGGCACAGTATAGCACCAGCAGCAAGCAAGCAAACAGGCAACCGCATGCCCACCGAGACACCCGCGGGCATGGAGTCGATGGAGAACAGCGCGGCGCTGACCGCGGCGAATAGCGGCGCCCACGGCAGCGGCGGCGGCGCGTCGCTGTACACGGCGGTGATCAGCGCCAAGCACGGCGCCGACCAGGCGCAGCGCCGCAAGCTCTTTGAACTCTTCGAGGCGTGCGTGCTCACGGATGTGGTGCTGGTGGTGCAGGAGCAGGTGATCGCGGCACATCGCGTAGTCCTTGCGACCGCAAGCCCGTTTTTTCACGCGCTCTTCACGAGCGGCATGAAGGAGAGCCGCGAACACCGCATCGAGCTCAACGAGGTCCACGCGCCGGCGTTCCAGGAGCTCCTAAAGTACATGTATCTGGGCCAGCTGCACATCACCGGTGAGACGATCCTCGCGATCCTACACACTGCGAACCAGCTCGAGATGCTCGAAGTGGTTGAGATCTGCTGCAAGCAGCTCATGCTCGAGCTCAACGTGAACAACTGCGTCGACATCTTCCTCTGCTGCGAGAACCTCAAGATGCGACCGGCGTGCCGCATGCTCGCCCACGCGGCGCGCGCGATGATCGAGACGTACTTTAGCGACGTGTATCGCACCGACGCGTTCAAGAATCTGCCGCTCTACGGCGTGATCAAGATTCTGCTGCGAAGGAAGCTGCGGCTGCAGGACGACGCGGCCGTGCTCTCGTGGCTCATGCACGACCCAAAGTCGCGCAAGATCGAACTGACGCGCATCTTTAGCACCTTGCAGATCTCTGACGACCCGGACCTCAAGTCCACGGCAGCGTCGCTCTCGCTCTACCAGGCACTGAGTTCCAGCGGGATGATTAACAGCAAAGATCGCGTTGACGACTGTCGACCGGTGGTGACGCCTCCATTGCCACCGCAGCTAACTTCTTCAGAGCACCAGCTGGATCAAGAGCAGCACCATCAGCAAGTGCAACAACAGCAACAGCAACAGACGCCGACCATCTTTGTGATCGGTGGGTTCAACGGCCCGAGCGCGCTGAAGACCGTCGAGTACCTGGACTTCCACTCGAACGAGTGGTTCGCCGCTGCGAACATGCTCGAGAAGCGATCGTACAGCGGCGTGGTCGTGAGCGAGCAGAACAAGATCTTCGTGATCGGCGGCACGTGCAGTTCGCGTCACCTCAAGTCCATGGAGATGTACGACCCGGAGAGCAACACGTGGATGATGATGGCGCCGATGCGCCGGTCGAGGAGCTACCTCGGCGCGGCGTTTTCGAACGGATATATTTATGTGGTCGGCGGCTTCAACGGGATTTCGCATTTGAACTCTGTGGAACGGTACGACGTACAGACCCAGCAATGGGAGGAAGTGCAGCCGCTCAGTATCGGACGAAGCGGACTCGCGGTCGTCGCGATGAACGAACTCATCTATGCGATCGGAGGCTACGACGGCCGCAAGCACCTCAAGAGCGTTGAAGTGTACGATCCGCGCCAGAACCAATGGTTCCCTGTTGCGAGCATGCGGTACGCGCGCAACGGCCCCGCCGCCGTGGCCCAAGTCAAGACCAACAGCGTGCTCGTGTACGGCGGCGAGTCGCGCCACGGGATCCGCATGAACACAAGCGAGCGCCTGGATCTGCACACTGGCACATGGCAGGACATCGACACTTTTGTAGACTCGCGCAGCGGTCACGTGGCGTTCAGTTTCCTGAACGACTCGTTCCTCTTCTGCCTCGGAGGCTCGAACAAGAAGGACGAGTACTTGGACACGGTGCACCGCTACGACCACCTGACAAAGCAGTGGAGCATCCACTCGCGGATGCTCTCGCAGCGGTGCGGGCTCAACGTTGCTGTAGCGCTCACATCGGCCAAGGCGGCGTGCTTCCAGACGCAGAAGAAAGCCAGCAGTACCAGCACAGTGAGGCCAACGCCAATGCCAACGCCAACGCCAACCCCTCCGCCGCCACCGCCAATACCAGCGATGGTGACGGGGAACGCACCAAGCGCATGAGCGAACCCACCAGCAAGTAAGTATTTTATTTTTTAAACGTGTCCAGTACCATCATCATTTACATCAACAGCAGCATGCGCTCGGAAGCTAAAGCAGCAACAGCAATTTCTCCATCTCTCACCAGTTATCAGCAAAACCAACCCAGAGCAAGTGCACCAGCGCATATCGATCGATCGACAGGACTCGTAGGATCCATTCATTCACTTGATTGAGCGCCTCAGTGTATGTGTTCATGTGTACAATTATTTGCATTTCTAAGTATTCGCTTCTTTCCAAAGACAAACCAACCCAACCATAAAAGCCCAAGCAGAAAACTAATTTCTTCGTTTGTTTTGTGAACCAAAGTCTGAGTTTTTTTCTTCCTGTTTTCTTCTTCATGCAATCGCCATCATTTTGTCTTCTTCTTCTGTTTCTCTCGCTTCTCACTTTCTCTTGATATGAAATTGGTTCAAACACGCAAGATGGTTCACTTTGCAGACTCGATAACCGATTTCTCTTTTCACACGGCACCTCCGTAGGCGGACACGAGTGCGTCGCCGTGGAACTTGCGCCATCCGCTCACGAGGTCTTCGTACTCGCGCGGGTGGTTGCGGCTGAACGCGATCGGGTCCTGCAAGATACATAACACCAATAGAGACCCATGAGCATTCTGTGGTGTCGATGATAAGGATATCATAAACGACAAACGCGAACGAACCTCGGCAAAGCACACAAACACAGTGTGGAGCGCAGTGATCACGACATTCGCGAGGATCATCGCCATGCTCATACCAGCGATGAAGCCGATTGTGCCCAACACACCTACATCAATGCAATATCACAAAGACAACTACAATGTGAGTGCCTGCTAGTAGCCAATCATGAACAGCAAAGCATCACACATTACCGTAGGCAGTGTTGGCCGAGCCGAGCGCTTCAAACCACTTGTCCGGACAGAACTTCGCGATGAGCAGACCGGCAACGCACGTGACCACGCCGACACCTAGCGCGCCAAAGGTCAGTGCACTCGACGTCAGATCGTCGTTGATCACCGCCGTCCAGCCGCGGTTCGTGAACAGATCCATCACCGCCTTGCCGCTCGTCTTGAAGTCGTAGCCGTAAATGCCCACGTACACGTACGCCCACTGGTTGATGTACTCCATGATGCCCTCCAGGCAGTTCAGGATGCACTCGGCGAGGCACGCGACGCATGCGAGTGCGCCATTGTCATCCTCGCGCGCCTTATCTTTCAAAATGGACGCCATCTGTAATTCACAAGCGTACACAATAACACAGCGACCTGATTAGATTATGAACAACACATACCTCCACGACTCAAGATCAAGCAAATCCCAACATTACATACCGTGCGGAGCGCTTGGAGCACAGCGACGATGAGCGAGCCAAAGCAGATGGAGCCAAAGGACGACGTGAGCGAGCGGTAGAGCGCGCCGGCCGTGACCTTCTTGCTGTTCGGCTGGTACCACCAGGACGCCACGACGCCGGCGGTCGTGCACGTCAGGATGTTCTGCAGCACCTGTTGGCCCCAATAGACGCTGATGAGCATGAAGAAGAGCGTGAAGCCGCCGCCCACGCCGCCGCACATGCGCTGCGGACGCCCGTTCGCGTCGACCTCGTCGCAGCCTGGGTCCGAGTCCTTCACCATCTGGTAGATGCCGATCGCGCTGAGCGACCAGAGCACCATCCAGATCGTCTGCTTAACCAGCAACAGCAGCGCCACGAGGAAGATCGCCGAGTGCTGCGACACCGCGGCGCACGCCGCCTTGAGGTTCGCAGACGCAAAGCCGATGCGGTCCTGCACCGCGTAGATGTACCAGACGTTGAGCCCCGCCATGAGCAGTAGCAGACACGCCATGATCGGGCTCACCGCGAACGTCGTGAGCGCGAACACGACCGTGAGCCCCACGTTGAACCAGAGCGCGATGCGGATCATCGACTCGGCGTACGCCATGAGGAACTTCATCCACAGCAGCGAGAGCACCACGGCGCCGCCCACGAGGCCCGCCGAGAGGAAGAACACGTGCGTGAGGTCCTGCGGCTCGTTGTCCACGGCCGTGCTCGTGTTCTTCTTCAAGTTGTCCTTGAGCACTGGGAGACCCTTTGCGAACGCAAACACTCCGATCACCGCAACGTTCACGATGAAGAGCGCCGCGAAGATCCAGTCGTTGCAGCGCGGGGATGGTGCCTCAAGGCGCATGCTGCGCACCGAGCCCGTGCCGACGGCGTCGACGTTCTTGCCGCCCGTGGGGCTGCGCGCGCCCGCGAGCATCGGCTCCGTCTCGCTCACGGCCTGGTACATGGTGGCGCGGTCGTCGTCCGAGTCGTCTTCGTGAGCAGTGGCGCGCCGACTGCTGCTGGTGCCACGGGTCCAGTGCTTGGCGGACAGCGTGACTGCGGGAATGAGAACAGAGAGGGATGGGTGGTGGAGCTCTCACGCACGCACACACAGAGCTTTATACGCAAAGATTTGGGACCGAGCGAGCGAATGAGCGCCTTCTTGAATGAGCGCCTTCTTCGTGGTCGATTTCTGCTGCTTTTTCCAGTTTGATCTCTCTTGGGACCGCGTCACTTGTCTATTTCTGTGATTCCGAAGTGAGATTCGAAACCTTTACCAATGGATACGATCCTTAACTTGGTGTAACAGTTATGGGTAAAGTGCCAAAAACGAATTGTATAAATACATACCCTGTCTGTTACGATAAGGGAAGAAAAAGATGATTTTGGGTTGCAGCTGGTAATAACTCGAACCACGAGCACACTTGTTCGCATTCATTCACTTGTTTGCATTCACTCACTTTATGCGCCATACTTTGGTGCGAAGCCGAGGCGGAACGCCACTTCCTTGAGGAACATGAGCGCGCTCATGGCGCCGTAGCTGCCCAAAGCGTCGATCTGCGCCTCGTCGAAGCGCTGCACGGCGTCGCGGCGCGTGCGGTCCTTCTGGTAGAACGAGAGCAGCAGGCGGCGCAGCTCCGCATTCGTCGTAGATGAGGAGCTCTGTGCAGCGTACTGGCCATTCACCTTTTCGTAGCTCTGACGTGGCCAGAACGGGCTGCTGGACGAGCCAGCGTTCTGCTGTGGGTGGTGCGGCTGGCGCGCGCTATGCACAAGCGCCACGAGGCAGCGCGAGTCTGCGTCGCGCTCTTGCTGCTGCAGCAAATCCAGCACGAGCGCGTGCACCCAGTGGTCTTCGCTCACGCGGGCATCCAAGTGCAGGAACACGAGCTGCTTGGCGTTCCCCGCCAAGAGCTCTTTCGCTGAGGCGGAGGCTTCCGTTGCGGCGGTTGGAGTGGTGATGTCGTGCACGATTTTGAATCCGAGCGACTTTGCAAGCGCATAGGAGCTAGAGGAAGCACTGAAGAATGCAACGGGCATCTTTGGGAACCTGTAGGAGTAGGTAGTGTATACACACGCAGTAGTGAGTGAGCACGGCAAGCAGAGAAACAAATAGAATCGAGAACAGCATGCAACATATAATCGTCATAATCGTACTTGAACTGCGCATTGCCACCGTCATGAACCACACCGAGCACGCTCTCCAAGTCGCTTAGTTCTCCTTTTCCCTGCGCGACCTCTACAGCAACCACCAGACACACAGCCTCATCAGCAGGGGGTTAATCAGAGCAGCAGTTCAATCAATCCCAGCCAGAAAAACAGTCAGCAATGGCGGGCGTTGAACGCACCTGGAAGAATAAGGAAGCCGTTGCAGCCGAGCGCAGCGACCTCGCTGAACGCCTTCGACTCAGCAGAAGTAGCAGCAGCAGCAGCGCTGTTGCCAGCAGCGGAGAGCGCTTCGTCCAGGAACACCACGAGCACCTTGTCTGCGATCACCGTCATCTTCGCAGGTTTCTTCTTTTTGATTTGGTCGATCCTGAAAACCGAGTACTCTGGCTAAGTACGAGTGCAAATTGCTCGCTTTGTGCAACCTTCGTGCCACATTTCGCACTTAGTCGGGTTTTGGCGCGCGTCAATCAGAAACAAACGAATTCTTCACTCGGCTGTGAAAGGAAAAATGGACATCAATGCAGCGCTGATGCGGCGCACGAAGCTCCCCGTGGCGACGAAGCGCAAGCGCACGCCCACGAAGACGACCCCGTGCAAAGAGCGCCCTGTCACGGCTTCCTTCAAAGCGGCATCCTCGCCCTCAAAGCCTACGATGTCGCCGTTCTCTACGCCGCTTGCGGACGCGACGAGCTCTCCAGCGAGCAAGAAGCAGAAAGCGTCGCCAGTGGGACGCACTGCAGCATTTTCGTCATTTGCATCGCCAGCGAAAGCAGCACCGACCACGCAGTCGTATATTGACGTTGGCCAAAAGAGCTTCGGCAGGTACACCACGTGTCGAACGTGTGGGCTGCTCTACACGGTCGGTGAAGAGGTACGAAGAGCTTTTCGATCCCCTTGCTGTTTCTATGTTGCACTCCAGTTCATTTACCTTTTGCGAATGAATGACGCTTTGTACTACAGGAAGATGAAAAGGAGCACCAGCGGTTCTGCAAGAGCTCTCAAAAGGGTCTCACTATTGCACAGTGGAAGAACGAGAGGCTGATGAAGGCAATTCCGGATCAGAAAGGTGCGTTCGTTGTCTTCCATTATGTGGATACCCTGAAGTGATTGGAGCGAAATACTCACGTTACCATTACATGCACGAACCCACAGCACGAGTCATTGAAATCCGTCGAGAAGACCCGCCAGCGCACGTCAAGAAGCTGCTGGAAGTCAAGTTGCTGCTGGACGACGCGCTTGGGTTTGTGGAGGAGTCGGTCTTCCTCCAGCGAAGCCACTTCATCTACATTCAGGACAAGCAGATCGTCGGCTGCGCCACTGTCGAGAGAGTCGAGAAGGCGTTCCCATTAGAGCAGAACGCATCGAACCTCGTGGTGCGAGCAACGCCAACAGCAGCAGCGGATGGCACGGCTGAAGTTTGTCAAGGCTCCACTTCCCGTTCAGTGCTCGCCGGCATCTGCCAGATGTGGGTGCATCAGTCGTTCCGAGGCAAGAAGATCGCGACACGGCTCGTCGATACTGTGCGCGAGAAGCTCATCTACGGCATGCAGATCGCGAAAGACCAGATCGCGTTCGCGCAGCCGACAAAGAACGGACTGGGCTTCGCGAAGAGCTACGTAGTGCCGCACGAAGTGCTAGTCTACGACGATATCTCGAACCGAACAAAGAGCGCGCTGTAGCTAATAGACATGGATTATCTGTCGACTCGGGAATATGGCGAGTGCTCCATCCGTACAACGAGTTGGAAGACGAGAACGTCGCGTCGCTGGTCCCCTCGCGCTTGGCGTTCTCTGCTTGCGACGCTCATCGCTGTGTCTTCTACTTGGAGTAGCCGAGTGCTTGCTTCTTCACTCTGTCGCAAACGAAAGTTATCCGCTGTTAAGTGTCCTCCTCCTTTCCCCACAACAGCTAACTGCTCGAGAAAATGACTGTGTTGGAATTCTGTCTAGAATTTTTATTCTCAATTATAGAAGTTAACCCAACGAGAAAACACGCAAATACACTAAATATGTCCAGTTTGCCTTAAATTGGTGCCGTCTTTGGTGTAGACCCACATTTTAGCCTTTGATACCAAGCAGATTGGTATCGGCACTGGAGCTGGTTGTCACACGTCGCAAAGTGACTTTGATCTGGAGCAAGCGGTTGAGCTCTGAGAGCGAGTCCAATGGATCTGTTTGGTGGTACAGCGAGAGACCACATGAGCACATGAATGCTGCGTCCTGAGGGGACGTGACGATCGTCACCATTGCACGCATACCACACCTAGTTCGAACGCGCTTCGTCTGGGCAGTTGGCTCAGGTTCTGCTCCAAAGTAGTCAGAATGCTCGAAGTTGTGGAAGTTGTTGCAGCTGAATTTGCGCGAGGGTTCGATCGATCGCTTGGCGCAACGCTGTCGAGGCAAACAGACCTGGAGCACAAACCTGAATGTGAGATTACGAATAGTGCAACAAATGGACCGTCAAAGAGCTCTCTCTCTCTCCCGTTACCTGAGCTACTCGCTGAATGCCTGATGGGCAGAGGAGGTGCTGGGAACTCGGATCTCATGCCACCACCATTCGCTTAAGGGGTGTGTTGCTGTTGCTGCTGTCTCCCATTTGAGATTGCCCGGCCTGGTCTGGTACTATTGTTGCTATTGGTATTGCTGCTCGACTGTTGATCACTCTGCTTCTTTCCGCCCAACAGGTCCTTGAGCTCATTCAAGTGGTCAACAAGGGTTCAGTGCAACTCCATCGCCAAGAACCTCTCTAAACGCTCTCTGAAATGACGAGAATTCACCAAGAGCAGACCCGTTTCAAGGTCTTTCCGCTTCGTCTTTGGCTGTCTATCTGTCTTCTTCTGGTTGTTGTTGTTTTGATTTGATACCAAACCATTTTGGTCGTTCTCCTGTTGTCTTCTCAAGTTGCTCTTCCGGCTCCCACGAAAAACATCTCGAATACGCTCTACTGGTGGAACATTGGCGCTACCAACACGAGGAAGACTAGGCGATGGCGATGACAGAGGCTTCGTTGTCAGGGTCCCGTAGCCGGGGATCTCCTCACACTCTTCTGGTTCATTGTTACTGTTGTCCCTACTACCAATTTCTGCTGTTCGTTGTGGCAAATTCGCGATCAGGTACTCGAGGACCTCCATCTTGTTTCTCAGCGACTGGTTCCCGACGTTGAACACGCGGGTTTCGTACTCGAGATCCTCGATGCGACTGCTCTGAGCGCGAGCGCGGCCTATCAGCGCTTTCTCGGTTGCGTAGAGCTGTTTGATCATCTCGACATTGTCGATCGCGTTCAGCTTCAGCTTCTTCGCCGTCGCGCTCTCTCGTATTGCCGAGGATGACTGGGGTTTTGCTGAGACTTCTGGAGGTGCTGTAGCAGCTTTATTGTTACCACCTGATACACTTGAGCTCGACTCTGGATACTCTTTCTCCGCTTCTGAAGGATCATTCCCAGCCACCCGGTTGCATGTGGAGCATTCGACTTGCTGATGATTCCCGCCAGACAAGTCTGACGATGGGTTCCCACTCGGACTCAGTTGCTGGAAGCTCAGGGTGATGTCCTGAGCTTGCGCCAGCTGCTTCCTCAGTCCCTCGACCTTCTGCTTGAGCTCGTGGATGAGAGTCGTCTTTGGGTCCTTGTTCTTCATGGGTTTGGTGGCGATGCACTGCACCTTGGACGCGTACACCAAGGCGCTCAGGTTCTCGCCAAAGTGCGCGTCGCTTGGTGACAGGCACGCGATCATGAGCGTGAGACTGTTGCCTCCGAGAGAGTACTTGAGCAGCGATGTGAGCTTCGAGTCTCGATATGGGATGTACGCGCGGTCGCGCGCCTCTCTCGCCTTGATCATCGTCCTGCCTTCGTTCAGGGTACTATTCGTACTCTCTTCACTCAGCGCCTGGACTACTTGGCGCATCCTGATCAACAAGTTCAGCAAGGTGAACAGCAGCAACAACAATGTGAGCTCGCTGCCGTCGGGCGTGTCGCTCGGCAACATCTACTTCACGCTCGGCCACCACGCGCTGCAGCTCGAGACGTTCAAGCTCGCGCGCCAGGCGTTTGAGAAGCTCCTGCAGATGAGGCTGCGCGTCGAGTGGCAGCGTCAGGTCGACCTCACGCCCATGATGCTGCAGCCCAAGCCGTACTCAAACAAGGACGAGCTGCTGCCGATGGACTACCAGTCGTCGTCGACCAACCCGCTGCTCAACCCGAACGGCATGGGTGACGTCTGCGTAAACTCGGGCCACCCGTTCGTGCGCTCCTTCGTGTCGTTCGAGAACCTGCCGCTCGTCGAGTTCCAGCCAACAGTAAGTGTTCCGAGCTCACAGTCCTCACCATGTTGTTGATACACTCACCATTGCCTTGCCATTGTCTTGTTATGACTGCAGCCTGGGATCTCGGACGAGCAAGCCGAGAAGCTCATCAAGACCCATCTGAACGATGGCGACGCGAAAGGCGGAGGAGACGGGAGCAAGAGCGACGGCGGCTAGAAGGAGATGGACCACGGCGATGGCACGCAGACCATGAAGTTCGGCGATAACGACGATGAGAACAACTTTGGTCGGCGCAATGGCAACAATGGCTCGCCATCGACAGCGGACCTCTTTGAGCTGGCGCTGAACCGCCAGGTGTCGTTCGGACCGAGCAGCACGGGCCACCGGTCGGCCGTGGCGCAGTACCGCGTGCTCCAGGTGGACGAACGCGTGCTGCTGAGTCTGAGCCCGAGCGAGGTGTTCATCGTCAAGTACTCGACCCTGCTCGTGCGCCACAAGTACTTCAAGAACATGATCCCGGAGATCAAGATCCACCTGTCGCCGGTTCTTCCACGAGAAGGGCTTTGAGTTCGAGCACCTCAAGGTGGGCTACTGTCCCTGCTGTCGCGTGCGCGAGATGGAGTCGCTGAACGACAACAACGGCGGCAGCGCGGACGACTGACAAGTGAGACTTTGGTTGGCAGAACAACAATGTAGGTACCTAGAACCAGTAAGTGAGACCGTGTACGTACGCCCCTTTGAATGGATCAGCAGCAGTGAAAACACAAACACAAACACGTACACACATACATGACTGATCTTATCATCTTCATCACCACATACGAACCAGTTTCTGATAATGGGAAACTGGCTGGGGAGGGCGCTCCTTATACTTACTTTACTTTACTCTACTTAGGCGTGCGAGAAGGAGCTCGCGCGCTTGGGACTCGCGAGCGAGCCGCGGCGCTGGCGCACACCCTCGTCGATCTGGTCCCACTGCTGCTTGCGGCCCACGGGCGTGAGTAGCGCCGTCGCGGGCGAGCGCGTCATCGGATTGTAGCCCACGGGCGTGTTGCCGCCTTCCGCCATAGCGAACTGCAGCGACTCTTCCTGCTGTTCCAGCGCCTCCTCGTTGTCGTCCGGGTTCGCCTCCATGGTGTCCACCGCGACGCGCGCCATCTCGTCCCAGTCCGTGCGCGAGAGCGTGAACACGAACACGCAGAGCTTGATCACCTCCATGACGCAGATGCCGTACCAGAGCGCCTTGAAGCCATAGCCAAGCACCACGCCGCCGATGTACGCGAACGGCAACTCGATGAACCAGACCGAGAGTGAGCTCGTCCACGCGGTCACCTTGACCTGTCCCATGGCCGTGAGGATCGACGCCGTGAGCATCTCGATCGACTCGATCATGTACGCGCACACAAAGATCGGCTGCACGAGCATGCAGAGCTTGAGCAGGTCGTCGTCATTCGTGTAGACGCGGAAGATCGCCTCGCGGAAGCTCAGTGTGAGTGTCGCGAGCAAGATCACCGTCACGATCGTGCACACAAAGCCGAGCATACCCAAAGTCTTCGCAGCCTGCGGACGATTCGCGCCGAGGTAGTTGGCGACGCGGATCTGCGTCGCGCAGCCAAAGCCCCAGAAGAGCGCCCAGAGCAGACCCCAGAGTCCTGAGATGACGGCGTTCGCGGCGATGATGTCCGAGCCCAACTTCGCGGCGACGAGTGACAGCGCCGAGTTGGCGAGACTGGACACGAGCGAGTTGCTCGCGATCGGTCCGGCGATGCTCAGGAACGTCGTGATGCGCTCCGGCGTGAACGCGTTCCAGTCCCAGCCGCCCCATGCCTGCAGGTGCATCTTCTTGAACATGATGCAATACGAGATGAGTGCGATCGGCTGGAACCAAGATGCGATCACCGTCGACAGCGGCGAACCGTCGAAGCCCATACCGCTCCAGCCGAAGCAGCCGTAGATCAGGAAGTAGTTGGCAGCGATCGCGACACCAATCGAGAGCGCGCCAACTACGGTGGTCGGCGCCATGATACCCATCGACTGGAAGTACAGGCGAACGCACGCGTACACGAGCGAGGGCCAGATCGAGAACGAGAGGATGCGCGCGAAGCGCACGCCGAGCGCGACGACCTCGGCGTCGTTCGTGGAGCTCTCGAGCGCGATGCCCACGCACCAGTACCAGATGAACACGGGCACCATGAGCACGCTCGTGATCACGAGTCCCATCTGGAGCCAGATGCCCGTGAGGTTGCCGTTCTTGGCGCCCCACGCCTGGCCGCAGAGCGTGATGAGCGCCGAGGCGCCGGCCCAGACGCCTGTGAGCGGCACACTCGTCCAGATGGACGCGAGCGACGACGCCGCGAGCGCGTTCGTGCCCAGGTGGCCCAGGAACGCGCCGTCGATCGACGTGAGTGCGATGCGCGCAAATGTGGACAGACTCACCTGCAGCGCCATGGACGAGAGCGAGAGGAACTCGGCCTTGATGTCCACCTCTGCTTCTTCATACGACTTGGTCGGCTTCTTCACGTCGGACTTGCGCAGTAACGGCGACTTTTCCTGACCAGCCATACTGATTGATTGATTGATTGATTGGCGGTTACACGCGGACGAAACTGGCTTGCGGAATGGCTGGGTGTGGCTTGGCGTTTGTTTACGGAAATGAGCTCTTCGATCGGCACGGTGGAAGATCAAGAGATGGAAGCGCGGTGAGCAGCTCTGCGTGGTCGTGTGGGTGGACGCGAAGGAGGGATTTGTTGAGCGAATGAATGAGACAGAGACAGAGAGAGAAGAGGGAACACAAAGCAAATCGAACACGCATCAGGATCAGGTCAACTCAGACGCTCTCTAGTCACGAAAGGCTGAGGATTGCGAATCACCGGATTATACGGGAAGGTTGTGGGACACTTGCAAAAGAAGGAAGATGTGCCTGTGGAGGCAGGATCGAGTTACGCAAAATTAGGCAGCTGATCCGTGTTTTTGCGAGTGGCAGTCACATGTCTCATGGTAACCAGTCAACCGTTTGTAGAGTGTATCCATCTATCAACAAATGACATATGCCAATTGACCAAATGGTCAAGTCACACACAAAAAGCACTCATTATAGCAGTTCTATCATCGGGACTTGCGACGCTTTAGGTCGCTTCACCTCTCTCGCTCTTTCTCACTCTCTTTCTCTTTTCACAATCGCTGGCCGAGGTGTTTTCTTCACAAGCAACAATGCAGAATCACCATGAGCCTCACCCGATGGGTTTTTTTGCTCCAGCTTGGTCGAGTACTGAGTATTCATTGCCGCGGTTGACGGCGACTTCGCACTCGCGGGAAGTAGATCGGGGGAAGAATGGTGGTTGTAGCGTCTCGCAATATATACTCATAAGTTATAAGTTAGATCCATACCCGCGTAAATGTGAAACACGTAGGCGTTGGCTCTCTGCTACAGCGAGACAACGCATAACCTAAGCAGCTGGTCGCTCATTACGTGTCCTGCTTTTCATCATTCAGTGCCGTCAGCGATTTGCATCTCGCATTCGCAGATCGCGCTCGGAAGAAAATATACTGGAATTGCGGTTTTAAGAGACAGCAAACAGTTGCTGTTTGTGCGAAATAACCCAAAGATGACTTGAGGTTTGTATGCTGTAAACGGAAGGTTTTTGAACGAGCCTTCAAGGGCAATCGCATCAGCGATCGCAAGGAGTGCTTGTGTCCTTGGATGATACATCCAAAAGTGTCCTAATGTTGTCCCTTGTTTCCACAAATCCTAGCTATCCTAAAATATACTCATTTAGGACTCCCCAAATCTCCACCCCAGCCAAAGCTTGCTCTTTTAACCACTACATGACCAATCGGCGAGGCGGCAAGCAGCGCGGGTGAAGATGGCGAACGCGCGGCTGCGAATGGCGCGCCAGGCGGGCAAGCGACGGCGCTCAAGCGACCCGCAACCCGTCGAGGAGTCTGCGGCGGAGACGCCCGGCGAAAGCACCGGCGAAAACGACCGCGATCCGCTCAAGAACGAGCCGCAGACGCCCCCCGCGGGCGACGTGACGGACGCGGTCCACGAGGCGTTCCAGGCCCAGAAGCAGGCAATCGAGGAGCGACTGCACGCGCTAACGATGGGAAAGCCGCTGCCGAAGGGCCCGGAGCCGGGCTTCGACATCAACGGCGTCCGGTTGAAGCGCGCGCACCACGATTTCCTGCTCCAAGAGATGGTACGGATCACACAACCGCTCTCTCGTCGCTATCTGGCTGTGATCGTGCTTTCTGCAGATGCTTTGGCTTATTATACGAGTGCTGACTGTATGGTGTTGTATGTGTTATGCTGCGCTCTGTAATTCGATAGGAGTGGATGGCGGCGGATTTTGCGCAGGAGCGCAAGTGGCGCCTCAAGTCGGCGCGCGTGCTCTCGCTCTCGGTCGTGAGTTTCCACAGCAAGCAGACCACACGCGCAGCCCGACAGCAAAAGGTAAGAAGGAAGGCCAGCTCATGCGCATCGCTACTGCTTGACTCTACAATATGTATTGTTGGCTTGTTCAGCGAGATATTTACAGCTTATGGTGCGATGTACATGCAGATGGAAGAAGAAGCCAAGCGCCGCCTGGCAGCGCGCATCGGGCGCGACGTGAAGAAGTTCTGGACTAAGATCGACAAGATCATCAGCTACAAAGTGAAACTGCAGGCGGACGAGCTGCGGAAAGCGGCGATGGACAAGCACCTGAAGCACCTCGTGTCGCAGACCGAGCAGTACGCGTCGGCACTGGCGATGACATTCCAGGAAGCGCATGGTGACCAAGGAGAGGAGACGCTGTCGTCTCCTCATCAAGAACGATTTGAGCAGATAGAGGATGACGACGACCGATCAGATAGAAAGCGAGCCGGCGAGCTGGAAGAACACAGCCAGAATGGAGACGATTTTGAGCAGCAGCAGCAACGAATACAGGACGAGCAGAGAGGAGCAGAAGAAGGTGTTGACCAGGATCGAGAGACGGACAAGAACCAGGACGGAGATAACGAAACAGAGCAGAAACGTGAGGAAGTGGTGCAAGCAGAAGCTAGTGACTACAGGGCAGTAGTGGAGCTCGAGGCTTCTGGGGGTGAACGCACTGCAGAGGAAGTAGAGAGCTCAGTTCAACCGCAGCTCTCGAGAGATTCCAGTGCCAGGAGTCGCAGAAGTGTCTGTCGAAGCGCTGCAACTTCAGTCGTCAGAAGAGAACGACGCGGTGACAATGGCGCTTCTTCGGATTCCGACTATGCGATGCCATCCGATGATGAAAAAGACGACGAGGAGACGATCGCGATCGACGAGCAGATGACGACGAAAGAAGAGGTGGACGAGGAAGTAGCGTTGTTAGAAGAAGAAGGCGGGCTCTCGATTGATGAGCTGAGAGCTCGTTACGCAGCGACGTTTGCGAGTGGCGCCGGTGGTGATGAAGGTGGAGCAGAAGAAATAGAAGAAGACAAAAGTGAGGAAGTTGGTGAAAGTAGCGGGGATGACGGCGATTTCGAGCCGAGCGCGGAGGAAGTGGAGGACGACGAGCGCACGATTGACGCAGCGGAAAGAAACGACTTCACTGCTGAGGAAGTGGATGAAGAGATCCGATTGCTGCAAGAGGAAGGCGAGTTGTCCATCGAAGAGCTTCGTGCTCGGTATGCTGTAGGTGCTGCTTCTGAGGATGAACAAGATATCTCCGATGAGGAAGAATCCGTTGAGGGAGATGTTGCAGAGGAGGAAGACGACGATGATGATGACTTTCAACCAACGGACGAGGAACCAGACGACGAGACGACAATTGCAGCAGCCGAGCAGAATGGTCTCTCACGAGAAGAAATCGCCGAGGAAGTCAGTCTCCTGCGAGAAGAAAAGGAACTCTCGATCGAGGAGCTGCGGGCGCGATATGCGAGCGCAGGGATGAATGCTAGTGATGGTGACGGTGATAAGGAGGATGGAGATAGCGACAGCGAAAGCTCAGATGTGGAGGGAGGCGAAACCAGTACCAGCGATGCAGCAGAGCACCACCAAGGCGTGTCGCCTGATGCAAAATTCATTGAGCAGAATGGGCAAGAAGGTCAGTTGGTGGTAGTTAACACTCGATCAAACTCGTCTGGTTCTTCAGTTCAACGTCGGAACTCTTTGCCAAGCACCTCTGCTCCAGCGACAGGCTTCAAGCGTCCGTACCTGCTCACGTCGCGGTTATCGCTGCGTGAATACCAAGAAGCAGGCGTCAACTGGCTCGTGAGTATGTGTGAGAAGCGCATCAACGGCATTCTCGCAGATGAAATGGGGCTGGGGAAGACGATTCAGACGATCTCGCTGCTCGCGCATCTTGCGTGCAGCCGCGGGATCTGGGGGCCACACTTGATCGTTGTCCCGACAAGCTGTCTCGTGAACTGGGAGATGGAGTTCAAGCGCTGGTGCCCCGCGTTCAAAGTGCTGACGTACTTTGGATCTGCGAAACGGAGGAAAGAGCTTCGGCAGGGCTGGTCGAAGCAGAACGCGTTCCAGATCTGCATCACGAGCTACCAGCTGGTGGTGCAGGACGCGCACTGCTTCAAGCGCAAGAAGTGGTACTACCTGATCCTGGACGAAGCCCACAACATCAAGAACTGGAAGAGTCTGCGGTGGCAGACGCTGCTGAACTTCAACTCGCAGCGTCGTCTGCTGCTGACCGGCACTCCGCTGCAGAACAACATCATGGAGCTCTGGTCGCTGATGCATTTCCTGATGCCGCATGTGTTCTCGTCTCGACGCGAGTTCACGTACTGGTTCCAGAACCCGTTAGCATCCATGGTGGAGGGCGAGCAGGACGTGAACAATCAACTCGTGGCGCAGCTGCACGGCATCATTCGCCCATTCGTGCTGCGACGACTCAAGAAAGACGTGGCAAAGCAGATGCCCGGCAAATTTGAGCACGTGGTAACGTGCAAGCTCTCAAAGCGACAGCGATTCCTCTACGAAGACTTCATCTCGCGGAGCAGCACGCGGCGCGCCATGTTTGGCAGCGGTCGCAGCAAAGGCGGTGGTGGTGCGAACTTCATGAGCATGATGAATGTGCTCATGCAGCTGCGCAAAGTGTGCAACCATCCCGACTTGTTTGAGCCCCGTCCGATCGCGTCTCCGTTCGACATGCCTGCGATCCGATTTCACGCGCCGAGTCGTTGTGGGTTCTTGACGAGCGACTTGGTGAATGAAGGACGCGACCTGGCGTTCTGGAATCACACGCAGAACCTGCCCAACTTGGAGATCGCTGGGTACGAAAAGTACACTTCGAGTCGATGGCGCCAGCTCTACTACTACGACGTGAACGCTCCTCTTCCTCCAGAGACGAGCGTTAGTGACGAAGCAAAGGAGAGATATGGCGGCAAAAAGAGAGACATCATCAAGCGCCTTGTACAGCTCGCAGAGGCTCGAAAGGTGTACTGGCAGCAGAAACGAACTCAAGTCGCAGAGATCAGCCGGCTGCGTGTGGAGCTTGCGGAGGAGCCCATGTACGGAAGCGACCTGATTCGAGTCTGTACGCTGCCCGTATTTATTTCCCACGCGATGGACGTCCATGTGAAGCGCAAGACGCCGTCGTCTCGAGCCCGCGACTGGCTTCGCTTGAGCGATGCAATGAGCGCGATGGTCAAAGACCCCGAAGACCGTGTCGCTGAGATGACACCGATCGTCACGCGAGCCGTCTGCTTTGTTCCGAAAGCGCGTGCTCGACCCGTCGAAGTCATCTACGGCGGAAGCGGCTTCGCATCCCACTCTACAGTTTCGAAACGCGAGTTTGTGCTGTCTAGGAAGCTCAGGTTCGAAACCCTGGAGGAAGAAACGATCAAGCCGATCGCGAGCAAATGCCTAGATGTGTATTACGACGCGTTCAAGAGAACGCAACTGTTCTTCCCCGACAAAAGACTCGTCCAGTTTGACTGCGGCAAGCTGCAGCAACTGGACGTGCTGCTGCGCGAGCTCAAGCGCTGCAACCACCGGTGTCTGATTTTCACGCAGATGAGCTCCATGCTCAACATCCTCGAGATCTTCCTCAACATCCACGGGTACGGTGCTACTTGCTCTTCTATTGAATGTCGTAGTCTGTGGGCTGACTTGATTGATTTACTAACCACCTCTGGCGCATCCTTGTAACTCTGTTGTAATTGTGACAGGCACACGTATTTCCGCTTGGACGGCTCGACCAAAGTCGAGAAGCGGCAGTCGCTGATGGACCGATTCAACCGGGACGAGAAGATCTTCTGTTTCATTCTGTCGACGCGTAGTGGAGGTCTCGGCATCAACTTGACCGGCGCGGACTCGGTGATTTTCTACGACTCGGATTGGAACCCTGCGATGGACGCGCAAGCCCAGGACCGTGCGCATCGCATCGGGCAGACCCGTGACGTGCACATCTACCGCTTGGTGAGCGAGCACACTGTGGAGGAAAACATCTTGAAGAAAGCACAGCAAAAGCGCCATCTCGACTTCCTCGTGATGGCAGAGGGGCAGTTCACGACGGATTTCTTCTCGAAGGCGAACCTTCGAGAGCTTGTGACAGGGAATGAGGCGTTGCCGGAAGAACAGGGTGGTAATGCTTTTGTGGAAGAAGACGAAGAAGCGATGGATGAAGAGGATGATGATGAAGGCGACCCGGAAGAGCCTGAAATGTCGTACGAAGCGCTGGAAGACGCCATGGCGCAAATCGAGGACGAGGAAGACGTGGTCGCGATGAAAGGCGCGAAAGAGGAGTTCATGTCGGAGCAGCGCGAGTTTGAAGAAGAGGCGGCGAACAACAACAGCAACAGCAGTATGGGTTCGCGGCCTAGTCGTAGCGTCACTGCTGCGTTTGCTTCGGTAGCAAAGCCATCGACGCCGTCGTCGGTGTCGATCACGAGTTCGGTCAGCGGGAAGGACGACGTTGAGGAAGAAGACGCTGAAAGCGTCGATGGCTCAGTTGCTGCGCCCGCTGACGAGACCACCGAGACACAATACGGGGACGATGTGGATGCACCAGAGACGAATGATTCCGTTGAGCACGCGAGCGACGACGACGAAGTTGAGGCAGAAGCATCCAGTGGTGACTCCGATGATTCAATTGATGACGATGATGATGATGACGAAATTACTCAAGCGGGCCGAAAGCGCAAACGAGCAAACTCTCGGAGAACAACGAACACGTCAAGACAAACGAAAAGTCGACGTCAGAATGGCGACACCGCTGCTACCAACGCCCGGCAGCAGCAGCGTGTAAGCGACCGTGCAAAAGAGAAGGCAAGAGACAAGCAGATCGAAATGGAGGAAGAGCGGAAGCTGCAAGCGTGGAAGGATTCCGTGTCATCGCTGAAAGGGTTTGAGGACTCGTTGAACCCCGTCGACCGCTATGCGCTGCACTTTCGCGAACAGATCGATCCGCTGTACGCGTATGTACCAACGGCCGCTGCGATTGAGAGCTACTTTGACAGTCAGCACGGGCAGCTGGACATCGAGAAGATCGAAGAAGAGAAGATGATCGAAGAAGCCAACCTCATCGCTGATGGCGAGCTTATCGCAGGCATTATGGACCCAGACGGTGGTGCGACAATGTCTGTAGATGGTAATGATGACAGCGAAGAAGGTCAACAATATCATCAACAGACAGAAGCACGAACTGATAAACTCCACCGTGTGCTGTACAAGAAAGAGCGCGCGCATCTCCACTCGGAGCGAAGACGGCGACAGCTGACAGGTGCAGCCTGGGAGATCAAGAAGTGCGCGATCACGAACCAGCCGTTCTTCTTCAACGTGGACACGCGCGAGGCGATTTGGGACCGCCCCTCGATCTTGGCGAAAAACGAACAATTTGAGCAAGCGCGTCAGCTTGGGTACGCTGGCTTGATGCCGAATGTGTTGCTCGCAGTAATGAAGTGCCTCTCGCCGTATCCAGATCGCCACCGCGCGCAACTGGTCTGCAAGAGCTGGCGGCAAGCTGCAAACCATCCGAGTCTGTTCCTCAAGGTCAACGCGAATGATTTGTATTCGCGTGGAGTCAGTCTCTCGGAACTGCTGAGCACGGTGACGCTTGGAGACACTGTGATCTTTGGCTCAGGAGTGTACCGCGTGGATGAGACGGTCGAGGTGAGGACTCCCATCAAGCTTCTCGCGGCTCCAGATTCGCACGTGGAGCTGCAAATGACCAGAGCCAGGGCGCAACTTCGATGGACTGGTCGAGGCGGCATGCTCTGCGGATTCCATCTCACGCGCCAGAGCCACGCTGATGGAGATGCACAAGTCAATACGAATGGCGGTAGCGATGGTGCTAAATCTTCCTCCTCCTCGTCTTCAAATTGGCAGAATCTACTCCACGTCGTCAATGGCGGCCAGGTACGCGTGATGTACTGCGATTTCGATGGGAGCCACCAGGGAAACGCCTGCATCGCTGTCTCTGGAAGCACCTCGAGTCGCGCGGTCTTGCTGCACAATCGTATCTACAATGGTGGAAGTTCCGGCGTGCTGCTCTATAAAGGTGACCTGGTGATGGTTCTCAACAGCGTGTACGCGAATACGCACTCGGGAGTGAGCGTGCTCGCTGGCAATGCGCTGCTTCGGCGCAACAAGGTCCAGAAGAACGGTCGCTTTGGGATTCGGCTCTTGTACCACGCAGGCAACATCATCATTGAAGAGAACATCGTAAATGACAACCCGTGCGGGAACATCGACACCGAGAATTCGGGGCGGCGCTTTGTGGTCCGCTGGAACGAAATGAGCAAAGACGAACCGGACGATCTGCCGCACTCGCACGGCAAATTGCTGCTCAAGACGTTCCAGATCATTGAGAGGGAAATTCCCAGGAAATCGTCGACGTCATCAATGAACCGAGTTCATATCAAGACGCCTGTTGCTAACAGTGAGCTCCCACAAGCGACGGACTCGACAGCCGGTGCTGCTTCGGCTCTGCCAGCTGCTGGCGGCATCACGATACCTCCGACAGTTGGAATTGACTCTGGTCCTGCACTGACCGTGTCGGCCGCTGTTGTGGCTGTGCCTCCTTCACAAGATTCTATTGACAGCAGCGTTGTGAAAACCAAAGTCAGTGGACTTGGGGAGGTGAATGGCCTTCTCGAAACAGAATTTGCACATGCTGAAGCTCCAGTGAAGCAGGTACCTGATGTTGAGATGACAAGCACAAGTGAATTGGCTGGGACGAATGCAGGAGATCCGACGGTAGTATCTGTCACCAACAGCATGTCTGCATCTGTCGAAGCCGCGAAGCCCGCAAGGGGAGCTGCAATTCTCCCCGAACCAGTACCTGCAGTGAACTCAGTCCCTGGAATTGATGAAGCTAGTGCCACAGCAGCGGATGGTCCCACCACCACCACCACAGCCCAGCCACCCACCACCATTTCTACTACTACCCCCACCTCTGCTACCACCACTGCCGCAGCTACTACCACGAGTACAACTGCACTCGTTCAGCCGTCAGCAACCACACCAGTCAAGTTGAAGCGAAAACGTCGACCAAAGATGGAGAAGCTGCTGGTTGATGGTCGCGTGATTGGCTTCCACGACACATGCGAGAAGCGAGGGGACAAGGTGAAGAAGCTCAGAAAGTTCAAGCTGAAAGCAACCGAAGCCGCGACTCCAGCCTCCACCAGTGAGCTGAAGCCCGAAGCAATTGGAGCAGCAACTCCAGTCCCACCAGTGAACCCATAAAGAGCGATCCATCATCAGCATCTACAGCAGATTTGCCGAAGCAGCATGTTTTGCCCTGATGGTCATAAAAATATAATAGCAGAACTGTACACAACAGACAATCCCAAGAAAGTGCACCACTCAATCCCAAGAGAGAGCTATGCATCCAGTAGATCACAGGGTGGCCGGCAAAAGACATCGGAGCGAGTAGACCATCGGCTGCTTCTAGTTTGTGTCGTGCCAGCCGATATGTTCATATGGTACTCGACGAGTCCAGATGTGAGTGACCAAACCGAGGGAGGACAGCACGCATACTCCAGTTCCTGCTGGCTAAATGTATCAATTGTGAAAATCCCAAGACAGTACAAGGGAGGCACCAATTGAGTGTAGCATCACACATCCGTTTCGGGGTAGGTATTTCAGTAAGCCCCGAGTAAGTGCCGGCGATAGAAATGACTTAAGCAGCGTGCCAGTATCATGATCATGTTGAAGGTTGCATTTCAGTTTTCTTTTTGGCACACGTCATTGTGGACGGTTGACGGATGATTGATCAAGGTATTATTGACGTATAAACCACACAACTACACCGGGTTGCAGCTCCTCCTTGCGGGCAGCAGCGGGCACCGTGGAATAGTGTACTGATTGCCACGCGATGGCATAAAGGCACGCTGAGCCGCTAGGAATGAGAGCGTGGAGTCGATAAAATAGAGCCGAAGGAAGACGAGGTGAGGTGAGCTGAGTACAGTAGTAACTCCAGCGAAGCACGTCAACGTGTGAGTGTGGTGGGTGGATTCTGCTATTTGGTGTACTAAACTCTGTGTCAGTTAATAAGTCACATGGTGTTTTTGCTATTTTGTGCGGAAAATTGCTCATAATGATCTACAAATTCGAAGAGCAATGCACCTTGCAATTCCAACCCTAGCAAAAAAAGAATGAAGCCAAAAGAATCACTATTGAAAAAGTTACGAGGAAAACTCAAAGCACCTTTGTTGCTCTACTCTACTGGGATGTCATCCGCCACAGTAACGTAGTCATTCTCCACTTTGGTGCAATACTCAATATATTTCTTGCACTGCGATTGGTCGAACATGTCGAGGCGCTGGTGTGCGGGCTTTTCAATTTCCTTG